>SJYA01004925.1:0-28856 GCA_006410615.1 Neotragus moschatus
TTCAGGCTGTGGGCACCCCCTGTAGCACTGTTCAGTGGCCCGTGTTCAGGCTGTGGGCACCCCCTTAGCATTTCTCAGAGGTACAGCCTGGTGGCTGCTATGGTCTGAATCTGTATGCTAGAATCCCGAAGCCCCCAGGGATTGTGTCAGGACACGACCCTGGGAGGTTTCAGCGGGACCACTGCCCTCACAGGACGCCCCTCAGAGCTCCCTCGCCCCTCCTGCCGTGTGAAGACCCAGTGCAAGTGAGGCCATCTGTGGATGGAAGCAGGCCCTTTCACCGGACACCGTCGGCCTCTAGGACCGAGAGAAACCAACGTCTGTGGTGTTCAGCTGTAACGGCCCAAACAGGCCAGGCCGAGACAAAGACCCGGGAGGGGCCGGGGTGCCGCGGAGGCTGGCAGGGAGGACCCAGCATGGTCCCTGAGCACAGGGGAGGACGGCCCCCGGGCTGGGAGGGCCGGAGCGGGTCACGGTGGAGATGCTGCAGAGGACCTGTGCTCAGCGGCCGAGGCCCGCACCAGGCCCCTGTGCAGCCCCGCCCAGCAGCGCTCCTCCTCCTGGAGGCTCCTGCGTGCCTGGAGGCTCCTGCGTGCCTGGAGGCTCCTGCGTGCCTGGCTCGAGCCAGGGCCTCACCTGCGCTCTGCGCTGCGGAGAGAGCCGCCCCGCCCCGCCCCGCCGGACATAAGGGGGCCTGATGCAGCCAGGCCAGCGTTCTCACGGCTCGAAGGCCCAGCAGGGAAACAACCCTGTCACAGGACCCGTCCCTTGATCCGAAAGCAGTGCTGCGTTTTCTCCCATTTTCCTGCTGTTTCACGTGCTCATGAGCACTTGATGTGTTCTTTTGATGATATACTCGCATTTTTAAAAAGACAATGCATGCGTGCGGAAGCGGGTGAGATCCACGGAAGTCCACGGTAGGTTCAGGGCACTCCGCCAAGGCCAGAGTCCCGCCTCCTGGGGGGTGGTGCCATCCCCTGGGCGTGGAAGAGGTCACCCCTGGGGGCTGGGGGATGGGACCGTTTCTGCAACTTCTCCTGTCTATAAGCCTTCAAAAACCAAAGACAAAAAAAGAGAACGCTGGGCGGGGTCTGGGGAAGGGCAGCAGGCTGCCAGTCAGCCGCGAAGGTGGCCAGAAGCAGCCCCTGAAGCAGCCCCTGAAGCAAGCCAGGGAGGCGGAAGGAAGGCGAAGAGGAAGGAAGGAGGCGCTGGAGACACTCAGGAGCTGACAGCGTGGGCGGCAGAGAAAGGCCCCCGGCCCCGGGTGGAATTCAGAAATCTGGCAAAGAGTGAGCTGTCCTTTGAGCCTCTTTAAACATCTGGATTCCCTGCCGTAACATCTGTTGCCGCCTATAGCTACAATGAAGTGTCGTCTTGGAACCTGGTGTACATTTAAGAGTGTGTTGTGCTAAGTTGCTCAGTTATGTCCAACTCTCTGCAATCCCATCGACGGTGGCCTGCGAGGCTCCTCTGTCCATGGGACTCTCCAGGCAAGAGGACTTGCCTGGGTTGCCATTTCCTCTTCCAGGGGATCTTTCCAACTCAGGGACTGAACCCACATCCCCTGCACCTCTTTCCTCTTGCATTGGCAGGTGGGTTCTTCAGCCCTAGAGCCACCTGGGAATAAACTTCTGTAAAAAAAAAAAAAGAAAGAAAGAAAAGGGAAAACACTGGCTGCCAGAGTGGAAATGTAGGGAGTCACACCGGGTGACTGTACCTGTTTTCAGTGAGGAAATGGATCCTTGGAGGTGAGGACTGGGGTCCCAGGAGGTAAGGACTGGGGTCCCAGGCGGGAGGCTCTCCCTTCAGCACCTGCGTCTTCCTCCACCTTGCGTGCTCACCAGCCTCCCTCCCCGACCTCCCGCCAAACGGTAACGACACTGCCGCACAGCTCAGGCCTTCACTGGGTGTGCGCTGGGCGTGGTGCTCCGGGGAGTCCTCCTCGGCTTGTTCCTTGGCCTCACTGTCTTTCATTCCCTCGGAGCACTTCAAAATCCTTAAAAGTAACAGGTCCCAAGGAATTGTGATGTCGCACTGAGCGTGGCCCTGGGGCTCCCTGGGACTTGCAATCACCTGCCCAGGTGCAGCCACCATGTGGCACTTCTCACAAAAATCAATTTACAAAAAACGAACCAGTGAAGTACAAGGACTCCGCAGGCACCCTCGCCTGCAGGTGCTCCATCTCCAAAGCAGCACAAGGGCACTAAAGCAACAGAAATGCACAAGTCAACCTTTCTTTTGAGCTTTTGTTTTTCGCTTTCAACTGCTTTTTACTTCCACGCCGGGGAACGAGAGGAGAAATGCATAATAGAGGACATTCCGAGCGACACCCTGATAACAGGTGGGTTAGATGGGCTGCTAAACATTGAACTCAGGGTGCTGTCTCATGGCTGCTGCTGCTGAGTCGCTCCAGTCGTGTCCGACTCTTTGCGACCCCGTAGACGGCAGCCCACCTGGCTCCCCCGTCCCTGGGATTCTCCAGGCAAGAGTACTGGAGTGGGGTCTTATGGCTATTAAGGGTATTACGCTAACTTCTTGATGTATGAGTTATTTGGCAGAGAATCGCCCTGTACAGTTTTCTCTTGAGACGTTTTTTGCATATCAAATGATGCAAAACTGGCATGAAAACAGGCTTCAGAGTGGATCGCGTAATTCATAGAACAGGGAGCCAGACGCAGAGCACAGAACACAGGCTTGACTAGTTTTCCCGGTTGTCAGGTCGGCTTCAGGTAAACAGTCTCTGATGCCATGAATCATGCTGATTGTGGCTGAGTTCTTGCAAGATGGCCAAGGTCTCTAGACTGGTTCCGTGACACTGGACAGAGCCGCAGAGCTCCGGGTGTTCCCGAGCTCCAGCCTCATAAAGGCAGGAGATAAAGGCAGGAGGCTGATTTTCTGGCGTAAAGGGGAGCAGGAGCACATCTGGCAGCGTTTTTCACAAGTGCTGATTGTGTGTTTTTACACACAGCTCAACCTTACCTGGAACACTGTTGAACTCTCCTCTCAGCTTATCTTGGCCATCATCACACCTGAGTGTCTCGTCGCAAAGTGTCATAACTCACCCTGCAAAAGCCCCAGGAGCCGCAGCAAGCGTGCTTGCAAAGAGAGAGCGACTGCAGAGTGAGAGCCTGGGGTGAGGGATGGGGAGAAGGCAGGCGGAGGCCTCTCCTGCGCCTGCGGCCGCAGTGGCCAGAAGCTGTGTGTGTCTGTGGCTGCGGGGAGTTAACAAAACCGCCCGGACCTAACCCCAGAGCTGCTGGGAATCGCCATATGCCCTGGGCAAGCTCCTAGCCTCTCTGCCGCTTTTGCAAAGTGGGATAAAAAATAGCACCACCGATTCCCTTCTGTTGTGATGAGGACGGGACTGATGCTTGTAAGGCTCCTGGAGCCCGGCAGACACACAGCAGGCACCGTGTTCCCTACTGTTCCCCAGCCCGGACCCTCTCGCCCCCGGGACGCCCTGAGCCCCCGGCTCTCCAGCAGCTGGCTCTCCTCCTAGTAGCCCGGGGGCTTTCCGACCTGTGGGCACGAGGGCAGAGGAGGAGGAGAGGCGGCTGGCATCCGCCAGCTGTGCGGGCTGGGCCTGGATGTGCCCGCAACTCGTCAAGAAACAGCCGGCCCAGGTGAGGGTCTGAGGCAGGAAGGCAGGTGCGGCGGGATGGCGTCTGGCAGCTGTGTGGGAACAGGCCCGAGTCAGGGACTCCCGAGAATCCCTGGGCCCACGGACACGGCTGCTCGCACCCCTCCTTGTCCTGCCCTGCTCCCCCGACCCACCCGCCGCGGTCTCTGTCCCCCGCCCCGAGGTCCCCTCAGCCGCCACCCCCAGCAGTCACAGAGTTAGAGTCAGCTGCTCGGCGTCTCCTGCAACTACAGGGAAAATGTGGAAACACGTCAGGACGCATGTTTCAGTTTTTCTCTGAAAGAGAGTATGGTCCCAGAGCCCTAGAATGCATAATGTGCTAAAGTAGAAAAACGGAAAAAACGTGCAATTTGTTTAAAGGCAAAAAAGAAGGGGAAAAGGAACAAGGAACAAACAGGACAAATGAAGAGCAAGTAGCAATATGGGGGGCTTAAACCCAGCTACATTTTACGTTACGTTGAAGATGGCTCAGCTGGTGAAGAGTCTGCCTACAATGCAGGAAACCCCGGCTTGATCCCTGGGCTGGGAAGATCCCCTGGAGAAGGGAAAGGCTACCCACTCCAGCATTCTGGCCTGGAGAGTCCCATGGCCGTATAGTCCACGGGGTCAGAAAGCGTCAGACACGACTGAGCGACTGTCCCTTTCACTTTCAAGTGTAAGTGGGCAAAATTCTCCAGTGAAAAGACAAAGCCTGTCACACTATAAAAAAGCACGCGGGACTTCCCTGGTGGTGCAGTGAGTGCGAAGCCACCTGCCAGCGCAGGGGGGGTGGGTCCGATCCCTGGCCTGGGAAGCTCCCACGCGCCGCGGAGCAACTGAGGCTCTAGGGCTACCGCTGCTGAGCCCCAGCCTAAGAGCTGTGCTCTGCCACGAGGGCCCTCGGGCAGCAACAAAGGCCCGGCACAGCCCAGCACAAACAGGCAGCTGACTTTCCTTAGAAACCAACTATGCGCTGCTCCTAAACAAACCACTGTAAATACAGGGAAAGGCTGAAACTAAGCGAATGGGAAAAGACACACCTTGCAAACATAAACCAAACCGAAGCTGGTGTAATCAAAGGAGATTTTAAGGAAATACTTATTACCAGAGTTAAAGACACACAAAGCTCACTGAGGCCAGGTTTGGTAATAGGTGCTTTGGAGGTGTTTCCTACTTGTATGAACTTCTTTTAAAAGAAATTTGAACGTGATGGACCATCACTTAAGTCTCTATTCTTGTCATTGGTTTCCCTTTAATATGATCAGATCTTCAATCATCAGCCCACTTCTTTGATTCGCTAAACAGTGTAACAGCATACCCCCAGACACAGCTCCTAAGACGTCTCCCCTGAAAGTCCCTTTTGCAACAAACTTTACTGCACTTTTACTGTGCTTTTGTGTTGCAAGCCCCTTCGTCTACACCTCAGCCGTCCGCTGGCCGGCCGTGTGCATCCATTCCCAACCGCAGCGGGCTCTGTGTGGTGAGGCTGCCTGCTCCGCGGACGACTGTCTCCACTCCCTGCCTCACTGACCTAGCGCTAAACCTTTGCTGCCTGTCACACCCTGACTTTCGCTCAGGGACAGTGGATCATAAGCGCACGGGTCAGGTCCTACCTGGTTGAGACGTGGCAATCAAGACCATGCTATAATTAATGCTTAGATCACCAAAGTGGAAACAAGACGTGAAGACTTTCTGGGGATCTGTGGGGACCCGAGAACACGTCAAGACTCCCCATGTCCAGGAAGAGCCCACGGCAGCCCTGCCTTCTCTCCTGCCAACTTGGAGTTCCACAGGGGTCCAGGGCAACACACCTTCCAGACGCTGAAGACAGGTGACCTCGGGGCCATCTGGTCAAAGCTAGACCTGAAAGTGTGTTTTTGCTCCTGGGGGCTAAAACAGGCAGCAGGGCATCCGAGCAGTCAGCAGCCAGGTGCCCAGGGGAGGCCGCTAAGGGCACCGCAGGCGGGCAGCGGTGTGCAGGCGGTGACTCTGCCGCCGATGTTGGTTGGCTCTGAGCCCCGTCTCCTCACCTGTGAGCTGGGGCAGCTTCGGGCCCCTGACAGCCACAGGTGTGCGCGCGGGCTTCCTCCCACCCTCCTGGACTCTCTCCAACCTGGCCAGCTTGGCCTCCAGGGTCTGTCGGAAGCTTCCTGGGAAGCAGTGTGGCCCCGACTCTGGCTCCGCCCCCTCCCTGAAAGGGAGGAAGTTTCTAAGCGCCTGGAATTCCTGTGTTGAAGGTTAAAAGGGAAAGGACTCAGACCACCCCCGGTGTGGGGTGCAGGGTCTGAGAGCTGCCCACACCCCCGGTGTCCTCTCAGTGCTGGGGCTCTGGCTCAGGTTTCTGAGCTCCGAGCCAGGGCCTCACCTGCAGGCTCCCCTCACCTGGCCTCTCTTCCTCCCTCTCCTGGGCGGGCGGCGCCCCTGTAATGAATCACAGGGGCGAGGCTTCAGAGGCTACAGTCCTCCTCCTCCTCGACTGCCTCCTCCTCCACCTCCTGGTCTCTGGGAAGCTTTGCACTTGGAGCAAAGAAACGACAGAACCCCGGGAGCTGGCCCAGAGTCACGTCCAAGGACATTTCAGAAGGGAGCGACCAGGAGCCAGGCTTCACTGCTTCTGAATTCTAACTCTTTTCTTGGCTGGGCCTCAGGGCATGCAGGGTCTTTGTTCCTTGACCAAGGACTGCCCCTGGCGGTGGAAGTGGAGGCCTAAGGGCTGGACCTCCAGGGACTTCCCTCCTTGCTTTCCTTTTAATGAACAGTCTCCCACACATGGTCACTGTGCTGCATGGCGCCTCTCCCCTCGCTCAGCGCCTGCCTTGGTAAACTCACAGCCCAGTTGAGTGTCTGCAGGGACCAGCAAGCAGGTGGCCACGCTGCCCGTCAGGCGGTCACTGAGCTGATGCTCCCTGGAGTCCCTGGTCCCTCCCCTCCCTCTCCCCGGAGAGACCTTGCTGCTCGAGTCCATAGACCTGGAGCCTGTTTTTAGAGCGTCGCCAAGAAAGGCTGAGGGAAGCAGAGCAAAGGGGCACACCAGACTTGACTGAAGCTTCCAAACAAGCCTCTGGGGCAAGGGATTCGCCGTGTAGGCTGCAGTGCCCACCTGCCCCAGGCCCCTCCAGACGCCAGGGATCGGAGGACCCAGGTCCCAGAGAAGCGGCTGCTCTCCCGGCCTCTCCTGGCAACACCATGATTCTGACAGCAGAGCGAGTGTGCGAGGAAGATCACGCTTCTGCACCCAAGGGGCCAGCACGGAGGACTGTCCTGTGGTCAGGGGAAGAGGCCCGGCCGGGGAGCAGCCACCACCCCACAGGAGAGGAGACGCTGGAACGGCCGGGGCGGGCAGAAAGGCGTTGACTCCACGCCCAGCAGGCGACTCAAAGCCCAGCCCTAGACGCGGCTGCACACCCAAGGGCCAGAAAGGAGAGTAGCTGGGGTGCCGGCAGGTCTAGGCCCCCAGCTCCAGGCCTAGCCCTCACCCCGACACACGTGGCGTCCCCAGAAGATGAACACAGGCCCAGCCTGGATCCAGGTACACACAGGACTCGCCCAGCAGAAACGCACAGGAGCTCAGGAGACCCTTAAGAGCAGCGCGACCCGGAAGGGCCCACGCCGGGACCCTGGAGTGCCCAGGCCGGTGAAGGGGAGGGTCGGTCATCCGTTCACGGGACGGGGCACCGCACGGCGGGGACAGGGCACCGCATGGCGGGGATGGGGCGGTGGGCACCTGGACCGCACGGGAGGCCCCTGCACACAGGCTGACCACGCTCATGGGGGGACACGCATGGGACGGAGTGTAGGCACAACGCACTGCGTCTTCACAGGTTGAGGGCTGGAGGGCTGGGCGTGGTGCTGAGGGGCTCCGGGCGTCTGGAGGCTGGCTGTGATCTGGCCGCAGACTTGGTGGTGACTGCTGGTTGGCTGGGCCCCACGGGGCGTGGGAGCCTCCGCCCGGTGTCAGCGGCCGGGGCTCCCTCCCTCCCTCTGCACAGAAAGAACTTCAGCCAGTTTCACAGGCTGGAAGGAAGCCAAGGCGCCTGGGAGCCTGGGGCACCTGGAAGAAGGGGCCGCTCTGCGTCCTCGGTGACCTCGAAAGCACCTGCCTTCGTGCCAGGCTCCTCCCAGACCTGGTCTGAGCGACCCCGCACAGTGGCCATCCTGGCTCCTGCCCTGGCTGCCCTGACACAGCGGGGCCAGTTTGTGTCTGCAGAGCTCTGGGCTCAGCGCTGGACATGACATGGTTCTCTCTTCAGCTCTCTGAACAGGCCTCAGTCAAGTTGCAGAAGAGCATTTAAGGGCATTCAAGGACGGCTGCAAAAAGCTGCTGGAAAAATCAAGTCAGAGCTGTGCAGTATGACCTCATTTTTCATAAAATATTCTGTGTGTCCCCGTGGGGAAAGGCTAGAAGGGTAAAACTGAGCACCAGAAGCCTGTGGTAGGGGCTTTTACTTTCTGAAATTCCCACCACGGCTGCGTCTCACTTGTCCAGTTTCAGCTCAAACGGCCCTGGGCTCCAGCCTCCAGGACTTGAGTCTGCAGCCGAAGACACAGCTGCTTCGGGGCAGGGAAGGAGAGGTGAGAGCTGAGAGTCAGAATAGCCGCGCCCATGGGGGTAGTGGGGGTGGTGGGAGAGCTGAGAGCCTCAGCAGGCGTACTGTGGGGGGGGGGTGGTGGAGGCGGGGGAAGGCAGCCTGGCTCCCTGCCAGGGCCGCTGAGTAGAGCCCCAGGAAGGAGGGCACGTGGAGGGCAAGGTCAGCGCAGGTCTGCAGGCGGGGTTAGCACACGCGCCACACCGTTGGGGCCTGGCGGCCTGCGACCAGGGCCGAGCCTGAGAGAATCAGCCCGCGCGGGTTTCCCTCCTCCTCACCCCGTGTCTCCTTACTCCAGGGCTTCCCTGGGGGCTCAGTGGTGAAGAACCCACGCGCCAATACAGGAGAGTCAAGTTGCATCCTTGGGTCAGGAAGATCCCGGGAGAAGGGCATTGCAACCCACTCTAGAATTCTTGCCTGGGAAATCCCATGGATGGAGGAGCCTGGTGGGCTACAGTCCATGGAGTCTGAGAGTCGGGCACGACGCAGTGATTGAGCGCACACGCTCCTGTTGCGGTCTGGAGGGCGTTGATAAGTCAGTAAGCTCTCCAGCTCACGCTCTCCTCTCCTGTAAACGGGGGTGTCATGACTTTGCAGGGTTGCAGGACCTAACGGGAGTTGGCAGGAAACACCGCATGTAAAAAGCCCAGTAACAACTAAGGGTAGTTCATCGAGAGCTTGCATCGGGCTCACGTGTGTTACGCTCTGCATTAAGCCGTGTACCGACGGTCACTGGGTCGTCACGCCGCAGAGGACGCTTCACCGCGGCGGCAGGCAGCGCCGGCTCTGCGCGCCCCCCCCACCCCGGGGACCGTCCTGGCCACGCCCACTCGCCCGCCAGCAGTGTTGCTCTCCTGCCACCTGGCGGCGACCGTGGGGCATGACGCCTCCCGGGGCCAGGAACCCCGGGCCGTGGGCGCACGGCCGCTCAAAGTCCTTCCCTGAACACGTACCAGGGACACGTCCAGTTCAGTTCAGTTCAGTCGCTCAGTCGTGCCCGACTTTCTGAGACCCCACGGACTGCAGCACGCCAGGCCTCCCTGTCCGTCACCAACTCCCAGAGCTTGCTCAAAGTCATGTCCATCGAGTTGGTGATGCCATCCAGCCATCCCCCCTCTGTCGCCCCCTTCTCCTCCCGCCTTCAAGCTTTCCCAGCATCAGGGTCTTTTCAGATGAGTCAGCTCTTCGCATCAGGTGGCCAAAGAACTGGAGTTTCAGCTTCAGCGTCAGTCCTCCCAATGAATATTCAGGCCAGATTTCTAGTCACCCCACAGATCTCACCAAGCGTCGACCTCCCTGGAGGACACGGCGTGTCTCCAGGCCCGGGGTGGGGGCGGCTGGAGGACAAGACGAGCGTGGGTGGGGCCCTGGGGGCGGCAGGGCGGCTGCCGACACGGAAGGAGGTCCCCAGGAGACCCAGGCGCCCTGCTCCTCTGGGAGGACGGGAACCATGAGGCAGACGTTTCCAGGTGCCCGCGGGCCGGGAAAGCCACCTGCCTGGCCGCGTGCTCCTCCAGGAGCACTCAGCAGCTTCAGCAAACTGGGGCAGGCTCGGGGCTTTGTTGCCCAACTTGGCGAGACGCCCACGCACACTTGAAGAGCAATGTGCACCCTGCTGTCTGGGGAGACGCGTGGGAGCGCCAAGCAGGCACGGGAGGGTGCGAGTCAGCCCCTCCCCCGCCAGCAGCCCCAGCACGCCCGGGAGTGAGGGCAGCCTTCGGGTGCGGTGGCCTTGTCCGCGTCTCTTTCAGCGGTTTGCTGCAGTTATTTTGATGCATTTAGGAGGGTTGTCTTCGTACTGAACTGACCCGTGTCATCACATAAGGCCCCGTGTCCTTGGCGACTGCCTTTGCTGTGGAGTCTTCCTTATCTGGCATTTATGGAGCCACACGAGCTTTCTTTTGATTGTTGCAATGATACATCTTTTTTATCCTTCTACTTTTAACCTACCTTCCTTCAACTGTCAAACGACTTTTTTTTTTTTTTTNGTGTCTCCTTACTCCAGGGCTTCCCTGGGGGCTCAGTGGTGAAGAACCCACGCGCCAATACAGGAGAGTCAAGTTGCATCCTTGGGTCAGGAAGATCCCGGGAGAAGGGCATTGCAACCCACTCTAGAATTCTTGCCTGGGAAATCCCATGGATGGAGGAGCCTGGTGGGCTACAGTCCATGGAGTCTGAGAGTCGGGCACGACGCAGTGATTGAGCGCACACGCTCCTGTTGCGGTCTGGAGGGCGTTGATAAGTCAGTAAGCTCTCCAGCTCACGCTCTCCTCTCCTGTAAACGGGGGTGTCATGACTTTGCAGGGTTGCAGGACCTAACGGGAGTTGGCAGGAAACACCGCATGTAAAAAGCCCAGTAACAACTAAGGGTAGTTCATCGAGAGCTTGCATCGGGCTCACGTGTGTTACGCTCTGCATTAAGCCGTGTACCGACGGTCACTGGGTCGTCACGCCGCAGAGGACGCTTCACCGCGGCGGCAGGCAGCGCCGGCTCTGCGCGCCCCCCCCACCCCGGGGACCGTCCTGGCCACGCCCACTCGCCCGCCAGCAGTGTTGCTCTCCTGCCACCTGGCGGCGACCGTGGGGCATGACGCCTCCCGGGGCCAGGAACCCCGGGCCGTGGGCGCACGGCCGCTCAAAGTCCTTCCCTGAACACGTACCAGGGACACGTCCAGTTCAGTTCAGTTCAGTCGCTCAGTCGTGCCCGACTTTCTGAGACCCCACGGACTGCAGCACGCCAGGCCTCCCTGTCCGTCACCAACTCCCAGAGCTTGCTCAAAGTCATGTCCATCGAGTTGGTGATGCCATCCAGCCATCCCCCCTCTGTCGCCCCCTTCTCCTCCCGCCTTCAAGCTTTCCCAGCATCAGGGTCTTTTCAGATGAGTCAGCTCTTCGCATCAGGTGGCCAAAGAACTGGAGTTTCAGCTTCAGCGTCAGTCCTCCCAATGAATATTCAGGCCAGATTTCTAGTCACCCCACAGATCTCACCAAGCGTCGACCTCCCTGGAGGACACGGCGTGTCTCCAGGCCCGGGGTGGGGGCGGCTGGAGGACAAGACGAGCGTGGGTGGGGCCCTGGGGGCGGCAGGGCGGCTGCCGACACGGAAGGAGGTCCCCAGGAGACCCAGGCGCCCTGCTCCTCTGGGAGGACGGGAACCATGAGGCAGACGTTTCCAGGTGCCCGCGGGCCGGGAAAGCCACCTGCCTGGCCGCGTGCTCCTCCAGGAGCACTCAGCAGCTTCAGCAAACTGGGGCAGGCTCGGGGCTTTGTTGCCCAACTTGGCGAGACGCCCACGCACACTTGAAGAGCAATGTGCACCCTGCTGTCTGGGGAGACGCGTGGGAGCGCCAAGCAGGCACGGGAGGGTGCGAGTCAGCCCCTCCCCCGCCAGCAGCCCCAGCACGCCCGGGAGTGAGGGCAGCCTTCGGGTGCGGTGGCCTTGTCCGCGTCTCTTTCAGCGGTTTGCTGCAGTTATTTTGATGCATTTAGGAGGGTTGTCTTCGTACTGAACTGACCCGTGTCATCACATAAGGCCCCGTGTCCTTGGCGACTGCCTTTGCTGTGGAGTCTTCCTTATCTGGCATTTATGGAGCCACACGAGCTTTCTTTTGATTGTTGCAATGATACATCTTTTTTATCCTTCTACTTTTAACCTACCTTCCTTCAACTGTCAAACGACTTTTTTTTTTTTTTTAACGGAAGAGAAAATTCTGCTGTGGTTTCCCTTCCCTGGGGTTGGCCTTCCCATTTCCCCCCTTCATTCCTGCTATTCCAAATTCTCTTATCATTTTCTCTGTGTTAGGAAGTTCCTTTGGCAGTCTTTTTACAGCAGGTGTTCTAGTGAAAAGTCTCCCTACTTTTCCTTGACCTTAAGAACACTCTGCCTTCATTCTGAAGGGTGTCTTTGGTGGGAATAGAATTGTTTGACAATTTCTTCTCCTTTCAGCACTTGGAAACGTGCCCCTTCTTTCTGGCTTCCATGTTCTGATGAGAGGCCCGCTGTTACTCAGGTCTTTTTCCCTCCGCAGCAATGAAGTTTCTCTCTGGCTATTTTCCATGGGTCTTTTATTTTTTTCCCCCCCTTTGGTCCTAAGAAGTTTAACCGTGCCATGTCTGGTGGTGAATCTGGGAAGTCTGACCTTGCAGGGTCTGTTTAGCCTCTTGAATCTGTGGGCATCTCTCACCCACTTTGGGGAGTTGCTCATCCTCACTTCTGTGTGTTCACTCAGGCCCTCACTCTCTCCTCTCCTCCAGACTCACCAGCCCTAGGCCTCAGCTCTTGCCCCGTGGGCTCATGGGGTTGTTTGAGGCTCTTCTCTGTCCCCATCTCTCATTGACCAGCTGTGATCATTTCATTGATCCAGTTTCAAGTTCGCCAAGTCTTCCCTCTCTTCTCTTTTACTGAGTCCATTCAGTTGCAGATACTGTGTTTTTTCTGTTCTAATGCTTCCCTTTTCCTTTTATGTCTCTGCTCTTTTTCTGAGACTTCCTACTTTTCCATTTAAGGATGTTCACTCTGTGTCATTTTCATGCTGGGGTCTATTAGCTGTCTTTTCTCATGCAAGTTGAAGTTCTCTTAGTTCTTCGTGCGGTATATAATTTTGTAGTGTACCCTAGCCATTCTGAGCACTATGCTGTGACATTGGTTCCAATGTAAACATGCTATTTTAGCAAGTAGTCAACCCATTTACGGCTTCCCAGGTGGCACTCGTGGTAAAGAACCTGCTCCCAGTGAAGATGCTGAAGAGACGGGGGCTCAGTCCCTGGGTCGGGAAGATCCCCAGAGAAGCAACTGGCAACCCGAGACTCCAGTATTCTTGCCTGGAGAAGCCCACGGACAGAGGAGCCTGGGGCTGCAGGCCACGGGGTCACAGAGAGTCGCACAAGCAAGTGACTGCTGCGATTCAGACTACACACCCCAGTGCCCCTCTCCTGGCCTTCCCCGCTCGTGTGCCGCCCAGAGGCCAATCTGAAACCCGGGTGTCTTCCACAGCACGGTTGGGTTTGCAAAGGTTTTGCTGTGTTTGTTCCAGTTTGTGGCAAGCACAGGCTGCTAAGAGGGGGTGCCCAGAACACCTCACGCGCAGATTTAAAGACTGCTTCCTCCTGCTCCTGACTCTCTGTAACCCTCCCCTTCAAAGAGGACACAGCGCGTTCCCGGACTCCAGCCCTTTACAGTTCTATTGTGGTTTCCCTTCCCTGGGGTTGGCCTTCCCATTTTCCCCCCTTCAGTCCTGCTATTCCAAATTCTCTTACCATTTTCTCTGTGTTAAGAAGTTCCTTTGGCGCCCTGGGAGGGCGCTGGCCCTCCAAGCAGTTAGAAAGCGCCGTGTAACTTGCAGGGGCCTCCACGTCTGCGCGTCCACAGCCCCAGGTTCAGGAGCCATGAGCCGTGCAGCAGTGTGGCGTTGAGAACACAGGCTGACCGGCACGGCTCAACCCCGTGCTGCTGCTGGGGGTCAGCTGTCCTTCAGAGCCAGTGGTCAGCCGGCAGGTGCGTGACAAGCAGCTCCCTTCACGGGGGTGACAGCAGCTGGAGGAGCTGAGGGCGGATGGACAGCACGGACAGTGTCTTCGTTCTTGCAGAGAAGACAGCAAGGAAACATGAAACGCCAAAGGTGCTACACATGCTGAAAGAGGAAGCGAGTGACAGGGCAGGGCTGTGGGGATGTGCGTGGGTTCTGTGGGGAGTCAGGCAAGTCTCCTCCGACACTGCGCCAGAAGCATGTAGGCGAAGCTACAGGAGGAGGGCAGGGGCAGCAGGCCCGTGTGCAAGGGGCAGTCCCACCACAGGACGTTCACCCTTCAGGGCAAAGCTTCTGTGGGCTCATTTTTCTCAGCAGACCTCGGGGAGATGCAATGCTGAGGTCTGGAGTGGCGAAGTGACTGGTGAATGCTGACAAGAACCGCACCCAAAATGCTGCATTCCAGAATCTTCCGACACTTCCTCGGGAGCTGATCGCTAAGATAAGCTGCTCTCCAGTCGCTCAGTTGTGTCCGACTCTTTGTGACCCAGTGGACCTCAGCACGCCAGGCTTCCCGGTCCTTCTCTGTCTCCTGGAGCTTGCTCAAGGGCATGTCCACTGAGTCGGTGATGCCATCCAACCATCTTAACCTTCGCCACTCCCTTCTATAGCCGCCTTCAACCTTTCCCAGCATCAGGGTCTTTTCCAATGAGTCAGCTCTTCGCATCACGTGGCCAAAGTACTGGAGCTTCAGCTTCAGCATCAGTCCTTCCAATGAACATTCAGGACTGATCTCCTTTAGGATGGACTGGTTTGATCTCCTTGCAGCCCAAGGGACTCTCAAGAGTCTCCTGCAGCACCACAGTTCAAAGGCATCAATTCTTTGGTGCTCAGCCTTCTTTATGGTCCAGCTCTCACATCTGTACATGACTAAGCTGTTCAAAATAGCAGCATTTTTCTGATTTGGATAATTTGAAAACTTCGTTTCTCAGTAATCACGTATAACTATTAAATTATTTTCTAATAAATGTCATATCTTTGAAACAGGGAGTTTCAAGATACAGCAATGGGACCTAGGCAGACACGACTTCCTTGAATCTGCTCCTGGTCTGGGAATGTTTGTGACCGTTACAACTTACAGCGATGAGGTAAAACACGCTTTTTGTCTTGTTACTGAAATTATTTTCTAAAAAGCCATGTGTCATGTATGCCCAGACTTTTTAAATCTCTACACACGTGCTCACCACCCAGCATTTCATTTTTTTTCATAACTGAGATTTTTATTGGTTGTTTTGAGGACCACTACACAGACATTTCAATTTGTACACAATTCTTCACATACGTACCAGAAATCTAAAACATCATGTAGTTGTGATTCTTAACAGTTATTCCAGTGACTTTCCAGCTTAAAATTTGGAGCAAACTTTCCTTAACAGGATATCAGGTACCAATATCTTCAAGTATTGACATGCTGTTACATCATAAGCCCCACTGATTCACAATTTAATATCATATACACTACACACCCAGACTGTCAATCGTTCACAGCACATTAACCAGGTTACCAGGAAAACTGGACTACCACGACCAAAGATGTCATAGTATAGTGCACAAAATTCTGACCAGGAGAGCCAAGCTCAAAAAGTGGTCTGCTGTAGGAAATAATTCTACCAAAACAATATGGGAAGAGAAGTCATTTAAAGTGTTCAAGACATTGAATGCACAACTGACTCCAAACTGCCATTTAGTCTGCTTTCGTATTATAGGATATAAAAGCTGCCCCCCACCTACGGAATGCTAAGCTGACACCCAAGACAATCAAAGCCTCCCGGATCCAATATCCCACTGTTTTCTGCTTGTACCAAAAAATAAACAACCAGCAAATGATTTCACCTCTTAAAAAAAAATTTACACTTTAAAAATGGGATGAGGTGGGATTCCCTCCTTTAAAAATGTTTCTAGAGCCACTAAAAAACTTGCATTTACAAAATAGTTGATGAAAATATTCCTCTGGATTGTACAAGAAAGGGAAACAGGGCCACTGACAGGACTCGGAGTGTGGTTATTAATCAGACTTGGCTTCTTTCTCTTCTGCTTCATCAGAGGCTGGGCTCTCCTCGTTTTAGTCTCTCCATTTTCTGCAGGTAAGTCTTCTTTAGTCTCCTGGTTGGCCACTTCCGCCTGTTTTCCCTTTGCTCCTCTTTTCCCTTTTGTTTGCACTTTTTTGTCCGAAGATTTATCCTTTCCCGCCGCCTTTTTGGGCTTCGTTCCCACTTTTGCAGGAGCCGGTTTAGCTGACAGCCTCACCAGTCTCCTCTTGGGCTCCTCCTTCGCCACCCCCTCGGGGGAGCTGACCTTCCTCTTGGGCATCGTGGCGACGGGGCGGGCGAGAGTTGGGTGCTTGAGCCTTCGCGAAGCTGAGTAGCCTGACCGCAGCCGCTCCTCCTGCCACCGGAGCTGCGATTTTTAATGAATGTGATCCTGAGAAAGCACCACACCAAAACGTGGGAAGTGCCTATAGTCGAGCTGAGTCGCAGGGACTACGCAAAGTGAAAGCTCGAAGCAACCCAGAGGGCAGGCCCGCCGCTCAGTGCCGGGAGGTTCTGCTACTCTTGCCGAGCAGAAGGAACCAACAGGCCGTGTGTGCCTCTGGCCTTGCAGGAGCCGCAGCCTCACCCAGACACAAGGGCCACTCCGGCCACCCGTCCCCCCCAACCGGCAGGGTCTCTGCAGGGACGTGGCAGCCTCTGCGTCTGTCTGGCCTCCTAGGGCGCCTCCTTGCTGGGAGTCGGCAGGGGAGAAAAGGCACCAAGGTCAAAAGGGAAGAACGTGGGCCCGGAGGCAGGGCCGTCTACAGGCTGACTCCTGAGGAGCTGCCTGGCTGATTTAAGCCCGTCTCCTCCGGGTCCGACGTCATAGCAGACGTTGCCTGCCCTTCCAGTAATTCCAGCAGGATCGTGGGAGCCACTTCCCCTTGGACTTGTCCTGGGAATGCGCTCACGGGGTGGCAGGTTAGTGGTGGAGCAGAGCCCCGCAGAACAGACGGGCAGGAAGAGGAGGGTACTTGACACGGACGGGCCCAGGCTCCAGTCCTCAGGAGAGCTGTGCTCAAGCCAGACCTGTGATGCCCCCATGCACGTGGAGACCGGGAGATTCAGTCCAGCTGGACTGCTGGACACCTGACTCCTGCCGGCCGTAGCAGCCTTCTCCTGGTGCCCTGGGCACCCTGTGACGAGAGTTCCCCTGGGTCCATTCTCCCAGTTCTAGCACAGCTGCCTTCTCCACCTGACACCCCGCTCCTTCACTTCCTGCCCAGTTAAACCAAAACACAAATCTCTGCTGTCGTTTTCTGTCATTTTTCATGCTGTTCAGTCTTATCCGACTCTTTGCAATCACACAGACTACAGCTTGCCAGGCTCCTCTGCCCATGGGGTTTTCCCGCCAAGAATACTGGGGTGGGCTGCCATTCCCTTCACCCGAGGATATCCCAACCCAGGGATCGAGCCCGAGTCTCCTGCCTGTCCCGCAATGGCAGGCGGGTTCTTTACCACGAGCGCCATCGAGCTCTCCACATTTGGCATGGCCTAGGAGAGAAATGCCTAGAATGTGGAGATGTGGGTTCGATCCCTGGGTCGGGAAGATCCCCTGGAGAAGGAAAATGGCAACCGCCTCCAGAACTGTTGCCTAGAGAATCCCATGGACAGAGGAGCCTGGAGGCTACAGTCCATGGGGTCGCAAAGAGTCTGACACGACTGAGTGATTTCACTTCACAGGAGAGAAAACCCTCGCTGCAAAGCCCTGGTGGTTAGGAAGGCTCTCTCCATTGGGCAGTGTGAGGACAAGACACAGATCTGGTTTTAGTATTTCTCACATGCTGCTGCTGCTGCTAAGTCGCTTTAGTCGTGTCCAACTCTGTGCCACCCCATAGACGGCAGCCCACCAGGCTCCCCCGTCCTTGGGATTCTCTAGGCAAGAACACTGCAGTGGGTTGCCATTTCTTTCTCCAATGCATGAAAGTGAAAAGTAAAAGTGAAGTCACTCAGTCGTGTCCGACTCCTAGAGAACCCATGGACTGCAGCCCACCAGGCTCCTCCGCCCATGGGATTTGCCAGGCAAGAGTACTGGGGTGGGTGCCATTGCCTTCTCTGTGCTAGCACCCACTAAAAGACGATGCTGTGAAAGTGCTGCACTCAATATGCCAGCAAATACGGAAAACTCAGCAATGGCCACAGGACTAGAAAAGGTCAGTTTTCATTACAATTCCAAAGAAAGGCAATGCCAAAGAATGCTCAAACTACTGCACAATTGCACTCATCTCACATGCTAGCAAAGTAATGCTCAAAATTCTCCAACCCAGGCTTCAGCAATACGTGAACCGTGAAATTCCAGGTGTTCAAGCTGGATTTAGAAAAGGCAGAGGCACCAGAGATCAAATTGCCAACATCCGCTGGATCATCAAAAAAGCAAGACAGTTCCAGAAAAACATCTATTTCTGCTTTATTGACTATGCCAAAGCCTTTGACTGTGTGGGTCGCAACAAACTGGAAAATTCAAGAGATGGGACTACTAGACCACCTTACCTGCCTCCTGAGAAATCTGTATGCAGGTCAAGAAGCAACAGTTAGAACTGGACATGGAACAATAGACCAAATTGTTCCAAATCAGGTTCCAAATCAGGAAAGGAGTACGTCAAGGTTATATATTGTCACCCTGCTTATTTAACTTCTATGCAGAGTACATCATGTGAAATGCTGGGCTGAATAAAGCAAAAGCTGGAATCAAGATTGCTGGGAGAAATATCAATAATCTCAGATACACAGATGACACCACCCTTATGGCAGAAAGCAAAGAACAACTAAAGAGCCTCTTGATGAAAGTGAAAGAGAAGAGCAAAAAAGTTAGTTTAAAATTCAGCAGTCAGAAAACTAAGATCATGGCATCTGGTCCCATCACTTTCTGGCAAATAGATGGGGAAACAATGGAAACAGTGACAGACTTTCTTTTCTTGGGCTCCAAAATCACGGCAGGTGGTGACTGCAGCCATGAAATTAAAAGATGCTTGCTCCTTGGAAGGAAAGCTATGACCAACCTAGACAGCATATTAAAAAGCAAAGGCTTTTTGGCTGACAAAGGTCCATCTAGTCAAAGCTGTGGTTTTTCCAGTAGTCATGTATGGATGTGAGAGTTGGACCATAAAAAAAGCTGAGTGCCGAAGAAACTGATCCTTTTGACCTGTGTTGGAGAAAANAGTGAAAAGTAAAAGTGAAGTCACTCAGTCGTGTCCGACTCCTAGAGAACCCATGGACTGCAGCCCACCAGGCTCCTCCGCCCATGGGATTTGCCAGGCAAGAGTACTGGGGTGGGTGCCATTGCCTTCTCTGTGCTAGCACCCACTAAAAGACGATGCTGTGAAAGTGCTGCACTCAATATGCCAGCAAATACGGAAAACTCAGCAATGGCCACAGGACTAGAAAAGGTCAGTTTTCATTACAATTCCAAAGAAAGGCAATGCCAAAGAATGCTCAAACTACTGCACAATTGCACTCATCTCACATGCTAGCAAAGTAATGCTCAAAATTCTCCAACCCAGGCTTCAGCAATACGTGAACCGTGAAATTCCAGGTGTTCAAGCTGGATTTAGAAAAGGCAGAGGCACCAGAGATCAAATTGCCAACATCCGCTGGATCATCAAAAAAGCAAGACAGTTCCAGAAAAACATCTATTTCTGCTTTATTGACTATGCCAAAGCCTTTGACTGTGTGGGTCGCAACAAACTGGAAAATTCAAGAGATGGGACTACTAGACCACCTTACCTGCCTCCTGAGAAATCTGTATGCAGGTCAAGAAGCAACAGTTAGAACTGGACATGGAACAATAGACCAAATTGTTCCAAATCAGGTTCCAAATCAGGAAAGGAGTACGTCAAGGTTATATATTGTCACCCTGCTTATTTAACTTCTATGCAGAGTACATCATGTGAAATGCTGGGCTGAATAAAGCAAAAGCTGGAATCAAGATTGCTGGGAGAAATATCAATAATCTCAGATACACAGATGACACCACCCTTATGGCAGAAAGCAAAGAACAACTAAAGAGCCTCTTGATGAAAGTGAAAGAGAAGAGCAAAAAAGTTAGTTTAAAATTCAGCAGTCAGAAAACTAAGATCATGGCATCTGGTCCCATCACTTTCTGGCAAATAGATGGGGAAACAATGGAAACAGTGACAGACTTTCTTTTCTTGGGCTCCAAAATCACGGCAGGTGGTGACTGCAGCCATGAAATTAAAAGATGCTTGCTCCTTGGAAGGAAAGCTATGACCAACCTAGACAGCATATTAAAAAGCAAAGGCTTTTTGGCTGACAAAGGTCCATCTAGTCAAAGCTGTGGTTTTTCCAGTAGTCATGTATGGATGTGAGAGTTGGACCATAAAAAAAGCTGAGTGCCGAAGAAACTGATCCTTTTGACCTGTGTTGGAGAAAACTCTTGAGAGTCCCTTGGACAGCAAGGAGATCAAACCAGTCAATCCTAAAGAAAATCAGTCCTGAATATTCATTGGAAGGACTGATGCTGAAGCTGAAACTCCAATACTTTGGCCACCTGATGTGATGAACTAACTCACTGGAAAAGACCCTGATGCTGGAAAGACCGAGGGCAGGAGGAGAAGGGGACGACAGGGGATGAGATGGCTGGATGGCATCACCGACTCGATGGACATGGGTTTGAGCCAGCTCTGTGAGATGGTGACGGACAGGGAGGCCTGGCGTGCTGCAGTCCATGGGGTCGCAAAGAGGCGGACATGTCTGAGTGCCTGAACTGAACTGAGCACCCCCTTAGAAGACCTCGATCGGCACCCCACAAGGACTCTGATTGTTGCTACTTGGGAGGGTGCGCCGGGTACAGGGTGCTCTCGGGTGCTCACCTGAACGCGTGTCCTCTCCTGTGGCACTGTGATCTTCAGGCTGGCAAGGTCGTCGGGGCCGACGATGGCAAGGCATGCGCACCACTCACACTGCGCACGTTATGTTCCGTTTCCCATTATTCTGTGTCCAGTGTTTCTATTCCATTTTGTAGAAGGGAAACCTGAAGTCCTGAGAGGTGAAACGACTTATACCAGATCACATCACTACCAAGTGGAAAAACCGAGCTTTAAACTCAAGCATGTCTTTCCTCAACACGCCAAACTAACAGGGACTCAAAACATGTTTGCTGTCTTGAGTATTCACTGGAAGCAGAACCCTGGCATGACACTGAGAATCAGAAATTGAAGTTAACAGGTGATGAACCATCCCTGAATATTTTTTCGGGAAAGAGTGCTCTGTTATTCATAAAAAATTAGAAGTCAATTGGAAAATCTGACTTTTGAGTGCAGTTTTATGACAAAACTCCCTGTCAACAGCCTGCTAAGTGAGATTAACCTCATGGCAAGATGCCTTAATTTTCCTCGAATCAAAATGGAAAGACTTAAGAAGGAGAGCCTTGGCTGTATTTCTCTCTGTGCAGCGTGCACCTGCTCTTGAAGTGACTCACCAGTCTTCTCCGCAGCTTCAGGCTCACAGCAGGACTCTGCAGAAGGCACCGCGTTCCCACGCGCCCTCCTCTCCCACCAGGACACCACGTGCCATAACCGACGAGCTGCATGGAGGCAGCCTCCTCACCAAAGCCGAGTTCACGTTAGGTTTCATCCTTGGGGTCGTACATCTACAGGTGCGACAAGTGCGTCCATCATCGCCATATCAACACGCAGCAGCTTCACTCCCACGCAAATCCTCTGGAACCGTCTCTTCATCCCCCCGGCCCCCAACCTTTGGTGACCACTATAGTGTCAGACTTTATCTTTTTGGGCTCCCAAAATCACTGCAGGTGGTGACTACAGCCATGAAACTAAAAGATGCTTACTCCTTGGAAGAAAAGTTATGGCCAACCTGGATAGCATATTGAAAAGTAGAAACATTACTCTGCCAACAAAGGTCCATCTAGTCAAGGCTATGGTTTTTCCAGTGGTCATGTATGGATGCGAGAGTTGGACTGTGAAGAAAGCTGAGCACCGAAGAATTGATGCTTTTGAACTGTGGTGTTGGAGAAGACTCTTGAGAGTCCCATGGACTGCAAGGAGATCCAACCAGTCCATTCTAAAGGAGATCAGCCCTGGCTGTTCTTTGGAAGGAATGATGCTAAAGCTGAAGCTCCAGTACTTTGGCCACCTCATGCGAAGGTGACTCATTGGAAAAGACTCTGACGCTGGGAGGGATGGGGGCGGGAGGAGAAGGGGACGACAGAGGATGAGATGGCTGGATGGCATCACTGACTCAATGGACGTGAGTCTGGGTGAACTCCGGGAGTTAGTGATGGACAGGGAGGCCTGATGTGCTGCGGTTCATGGGGTCGCAAAGAGTCGGNCTGACGCTGGGAGGGATGGGGGCGGGAGGAGAAGGGGACGACAGAGGATGAGATGGCTGGATGGCATCACTGACTCAATGGACGTGAGTCTGGGTGAACTCCGGGAGTTAGTGATGGACAGGGAGGCCTGATGTGCTGCGGTTCATGGGGTCGCAAAGAGTCGGACACGACTGAGCGACTGAACGGAACTGAACTGAATCTTTTCATTGTCTCCATAGTTACGCCTTTCTCAGAGTGTCATATAGTTGGAGCCATACAGTAGGCACACTTCCCAAGCTGGTGCCCTTCACTAGGGCTACACACTTAAGCCGCCTCCACGTCTTCGTGACTTGAGAAGTTTCTTGTTGGCGCTGAGTAATATTCCATCGCCGAGATGCACGCCATGGCTGCCTGGTGCGTCCGCATGCAGCAGGGCGTCTTGACAGCTTCCAGCTGTGGCTATTACGAATAGAGCTGCCGTAAACATCTGTGTGCAGGTTCTCATGTGGACATGTTTCCTTCTTACTTTGGTAAATAAATAGCACATTGGCAGGTTTCTATGGTAAATTTATGTGTAGTTTTCTAAGGAACCACCAGACTCCGCCGTTTTGCATTCCCACCAGCAATGACGAGAGCCCCTGTTGCTCCACATTCTCTCCAGCACTTAGTGTTGTGGGTTCTGCTGCGTTTTGTCATTCCCATAGGCGTGAAGCATCTCGTTGTTGTGTTTAAACGGCAAGTCGCTAACGACATATGACGCTTGTTTGATGGCAAATATGAATTATTTGCCATCTGTATGTCTTCTCTGGTGTGTTGTCTATCCAGATCTTTTGTCCATTTTTCAACTAATTTGTTCATTTTCTTGCTGCTTGCAGAATTCTTTGTAGATTCCAGATAGCAGTACATTATCAGATGTGTCTTTTACAAATAGTTTCTCCCTGTCTGTGGCTAGTCTCTTCACTCTCTTGACAGAGACAGCGCTCTCTTTTACAAAGCAGAACTCTAATTTTAATGAAACTCAATGTTTAAACATCAGTGTTAAATGCTTAATGAATTCCAGCTTCTCAGTTCCTTCACGGATCGTGCCTTTAGTGTTGCTACCTGAACAGTCATAGCCACACCCAAGGCCGAGCAGACTGCCCGTGCTGCCTTCCGAATGGCCCAGCCTTGCGCTCTGCCTTTGGGCGTGTGCTCCACTCTGCGTTACTTTTCTGAGAGGTGTGAGGTCTGCATCTGCCTGCATTTCTCTGCCTGTGGACGTCCAGTTGTTCCAGCACCATCTGCTGGAAAGACTGCCTTTCCCCACTGAGTCGCCTTTGCTCCTTGTCAAAGGTCAGTGATCGCTTTTGTGTTGGTGTTTCTGGGCTCCCTGTTCTGGTTCACTGGTCTTTCTGTTTTTCACCAACAACACCCCACTTGGTTATTGTAGCTTTACAGTAAGTCTTGAAATTGAGAGTGTCAAGCCCCCAACTTTATTCCTCTCCTTCAATACCATGTTGGCTATTTTGGATCCTTGGCCTCTCTGTGGAAACTTTAGAATCAGCTTGTAGACAGTCACAAAATTGCTTGCTGACATTTTAACTGGGATTGTTGAATCTATGGATTAACTTGGGAACAACTGAGATTTTCACAACATTAAGTCTTCCTGGCATGAACACATAATATCTCTCCATGTTTCACCTTCTTTGAGATCTTTCATCAGTTTTTAAAATCTTCCTAGTCTCTTTCACGTACTTTGTTTATATCCAAGTTCTTCATCTGGGTGGATGCGAAAGTCAATGGCATTGTTTTTCATTTCACATTCTGTTTGTTCATTGCAGATACAGAGAAACTGAGTCACTTCACATATTAACGCTGTATCCTATCACCTTGCTATAACCATTTATTAGTTCTGCTAAGTTATTGAATTTTCTACACAGACAATCCTGTCATCTGTGAACACACACAGCTTCATTTCTTCCTTCCCAGCTTATATACCATTCTTTCTTTTCTTCTCTTAACAAATTAGCTAGGAACTGAACCGTGATGTTGGCAAGGAATGGTGAGTGGGGAAATGCTAGTTGTCCTTCTGATCTTGGTGGGAAAACCTTTAGTTGTTCACTGTTAAGTATGTATGTTGTGAGGTTTTTGTAGATTTTTAAATCAGTTGACAAAGTGCCCCTATTCTTAGTTTGCTGAGTTTTACCGTGATGGAGCTGGATTTTGTCAGATGCCTTTTCTGCATCTATGGATATGATCACAGCGTGTTCTTTACACTGCTGATGTGATGAGCTACACTAATTGATTTAAAAATATCGAACTAGCCTTGCATATCTGGAGCAAGCTGACTTGGCCATGGTGTGTAACTCTTTTCATACATTTCTGGGTTGAGTTTGCTGACATTTTGTTGAGTATATTTGTGTCTAGGTCCATGAGAGACAATGGTCCATAGTTTTCTTGTGTCTTTCTCAGGCTTTGGTGTCAGGCGAGTGTTAGCCTCAGAAAACGGTGCAGAAAGTATTCTCTCTACCTCTGTCTTCTGGAAGATTGCAGAGAATGTCGGATTTCTTACTTAAGTCTTTGGCGAAATTCACCAGTGAACCCATCCTGGCTTGGGGCTTCCTGCTTGGAAGTTATTTTCAGTTCGGTTTCTTTACTAGGTGTAGGTTTTCTGCTTCTTTCTGTGTGACTGGTGACAAATTGCATCTTTCAAGGAACTGGTCTGTTTCATCTAGGTCACCAAGTCTGTGGGCACATCCCAGTCCCCGGTATCCCTCTATGGCCTCAGTCCCCGGTATCCCTCTATGGCCTCAGTCCCCGGTATTCCTCAGCGACCCTGTTGGTGCCCGTGAGACCTGTACTAAGACTCTTCTTTCATCCCTGATATTATTGACGTGGGTCTTTTTTCTTCGTTAGCTGAGCTAGAGGTTTGCTGATCGCACTGATACTCCCACAGAACCAGCTTTTGCTTCTCGGTTTCCCTATTTCCTGTCTTCACTGGTTTCTGCGTTAGCTTTTATTAGCACGGATCTTGTTTCTCCTCTTACGCTTAGTTTGGATTTAGCTTGCTCTTCTTTTTTCTGGTTTCCTAGACTTAGATGATAATACATTTTAGAAGTTTCTTGTTAATACGTGCACTCAATATTACAAATTCCCCTTTGAATACTTCTATCACTGTGACTCCCAAATTTTGATTATGTTGTATTTTCATTTTAGTCGAAATATTTTTTGAGATTTTTAAAATACATAAAAATAACCTTAACAATTACTTAGTACATGGCTCAGTGATATTAAATGTATTCGTAATGTCGTATGATCATCACCCTCGCAACTCCTCAGCCTTTGAAGTGAACTCTGCACCCGTTAAACGATGACTCCATACTCCTAACTCCTCTAAGTATCTCATAACATTGACCCACACAGTGTTTGTCTTCCCGTGACTGGTTTATTCCGTCTATCATAATGCGCTCAAGACCCATCCCTGTGGCAGCACACGTAGGAATCTCCTTCCTTTTCAAGGCTGAATAGCGCTTCATTGTGTGCATACACCACACAGAGCGTCCGCTTTGCTTATTCATTCCTCTGTCAGTGGACATTTGAGTTGCTTCCACGCTTTAGCTACTGTGAAGAATGCTGCTGTGAACGAGGGTGTACAGACACCTCTCGGAGGCCCTGCTTCGAATTCTTTTGGGCATATGTCCAGAAGCGGTTACTGGACCACACAGAAATTCGACTTCCGCATTTTGAGGAGCCACCGTACTGTCTTCCACAGAGGCTGCGCCGTTCTGCATCCCACGACAGTGCGCCAGGGCTGCACTCTGTCCACGTTCTCGCCAGTACTACTGTGCTTCATGGCAGCCGCTCGGATGTGTGTGAGGCAGGCTCACTGGAGCTTTGATTTGCCTTCCCTTAAGGGCCAGTGAAGTTGAGATTTTTTCTCATGTGCTTATTGGCTTTTTTTTTTTTTTAATCACTTTAATGTATCTGCCCACTGCCTCTGTTCTCCAAAGTTCTGATGAGAAATTTGCTGGTAATTTCATTGAGAATCCTTTCTGTATAATGACCTCAAAAGTCCCTGACGTTTGGAGGACAGGATCCGTTATGCCTACCCTGGCTTCTAAAGGCTGTATGCAGGCTGCCCCAGGAAAACCTGCACAGCTGCCAGCCATGGGGCGGGGGCGGGGGGAGCGGGGAGTAGCTGCTACTGTCTGAGAACTGAAACCGACCAAAATCAACCACAGTTTACCATCCAAGTCTTCCCCCAGGAAGTGGCAAGACTTCGACAGACTCCAGCACTCTGACCCAGCTCCGACACAGCTCCATCAGGCAGAGCCTCCCAGGATAGCTGTTGGCTCAGCACAGATTCCTGTTGCCTCCTGGACCACCACCTTCCCAGAGTCTTCGTGTTGATAATTCAAAATACTTTTTCTCTTGCGACGTGTTCCTTGACTCGTGAACTATTTAGAAGTGTGCTGTTTAACCTCTAAATATCTGGGGACTTTCTGGCTCTTAGTTGTTGATTTCTACTTTAATTCCGTTATGGTCTAAGAGCACACATTGTATGGTTTCTGTGATTTTCAATGTGTTAAGGTGTGTTTTGTGGCCCAGGATGTGGTCTGTCTTAGTGAGTGTTCCCTGTGAGCTTGAAAAGAACGTGTATCCTGCTTTGTTGGATGAAGCAGCCTATGGATACTGATTATCCAGTTGGTTGACCGTGCTGTTGAGGTCAGCTGTGTCCTTATTCATCTTCTGCTGGACCTGTCCACCTCTGATGGGGGGATCAGTGTCTCTGCCTGTAACCCGAGCTCCTCCGTTTGTCCTTGCAGTTCTATCGGTTTTTGCTTCATGTATCTTGACTCTGCCATTAGACGCATATACATGAGGGTCTGCATTTGGGTGGATGCATTCAGGTTTGTCTTCTTGGAGAGCGGACCTGTTTATTGTTACGTAATGCAATCGTTCCTGGTAATTTTCCTTGTTTTGAAGTCTACTCTGTCTGAAGTTAACATAATGACTCCAGCTGTCTTTCGATTAAGATTGGCTAAAAGTTAACATATACATTTTTCTCCGTCCCTTAACTTTTAATCTATATGTGTTGTTACATTTAAAGTGGGGGTTCTTATAGACAATATGTAGATTTTTTTTAATCCACTCTGACAATCTGTTTTAAATGGTGCATTTAGACCACTGACTTTCAAAGTGACCATTGATATAGCTGGGTTAATATCATCATGTTTATTACTGTTTTCTGGTTGCTATCCTTGTTATGTGTTCCTATTTTTGCTTTTCACTTTTTCTGTCTTTTGTAGTTTTAATTATTTTATGATTCGTTTTCTCTCTTTTCTTGGTTATCAACTACACTTCTTTTAACTTTGTCAGTGCTTGCAATATACCTTTACAACCAATCCAACCCCCACCTCTAACAACGTTTCACTTCACAGGTAGCACAACTGCCTTATAATAACAACAGTCCTAATCCCTATCTCCCACCGCTTGCATCTTTGCTGTTACTAATTTCATTTATACATAAACTGTAAACATCAAATACGTTGCTATGATTTTGAAAGAAGTATCTAGTGACTCAGTTAACAATAAGAAAAAGAAAAATTTTATTTTTACCTTCACTTACTCCTTCTCTAATGCATTTACAGCTTTCGCGTAGATCCAAGTTTCTGACCGATATCACTATACTTATGTCTGAAGCGCCTTTAACATTCCTTGTGAGACGGGTCTACTGGTGGCAAGTCCCCTCATCTTTTGTTTGAGAACGCTTTCTCTATCACCTTTGAAGGAGAGTTTTGCAGGACACAGAGTCTCTAGACTGACGGCTTTTCTCTCGGCGCCTTACGTTTGCTCTCCTGCTTCCATGCTTCTGAGCACTTGGGCACGGCTCTCGTCTCCCCCAACAGAAGGGCCTTTCCAGCCCTTCCCAGGCTTCGCCTCTGGCGTCTGCGGCCTCCGTGACGGCACTCCTCCCGCTGGGTGCTCTCCCTGCTCCCCAGCTCTGCTGCTCGGTGTCTGACGCCGACTCGAAACCCTGCTGTTACTGTAAGTACTTGTTCCGTTCCTTTCTCTCTTCACCTCTGGTACTCCCTATGCATGCACGTTACACCTTTAGTTGTCATCCTGTGATCCCTGGCTATTGTTCCTTTTTACTTCCAGTCTTTTTCTGCTTTGTAGCTTTAAATGCTTCTGTTGACGTGTCCTCAGCTCAGGCTTTCCTCAGCCCTGTCCAGCCCCTGAGCCCAACAAAGGCACTGTTCGTTTCTGGTAGGGTTTTCCATTTCTGGCTCTTCTTTATTCTTTCATAGGATTGCAATCCTCCTCACATTTGTTCTTGCAGGTTGTCTACTTTTACCATAGAATATTAATCACAGATTTCCTAAATTCCTGACACGATCATCCCAATATCCCTGCCATATGTGAATCTAGTTTTGAGACTTGTTCTGTCTCTTCTGTTTTTCGCCTTTTTCGTATGCCTTGCTATTTTTCTGTTGTTGTTGGAAGCTAGTCATGACATGCTGGGTAAAGGAACCCAGTACTGGTCCCCACAAGCTTTTGCTCTGGTACGGGTGACTGTCTACATTTGTCTATGTCTCCAATTTTGAGGGAAGTAGCCTGCCCTGCGACCTCAATTCTCTGACAGATCTAACAACTGACTATCTTTTCATGCAGCTTTTTACTTGTTAAGACAGAGTAATAACTTCCAAGCTCCTTATGTACCAGACTGGAAGTCCTATACTGGTTTAAAACATCAAACAATATAGACATGTACTAAGCAGAAAAGTCGAAGTCCCCAGCACACGCCTGCCTAGCAGCTTGCGATCTTTA
>SJYA01004926.1:0-35721 GCA_006410615.1 Neotragus moschatus
TGGTGATGGACAGGGAGGCCTGGCGTGCTGCGATTCATGGGGTTGCAAAGAGTCGGACACGACTAAGAGACTGAACTGTACTGAACTGAGGCACTACTACAGGTGATATGAGCATAGGGCAAAAAGCAGAAAAGCAAATTCTAGAATGCCCCAAAGGAGAGATACTACAAATGAGATGATGCAAATGAAATGCATAACTCAGGGTCTGGGCCACCAGAAGTGTTCAGTAAGGGAGCTATTAATACTGTCACCATCAACATCATCCTTGTTGTAATTTATGGTCATGATCACTTAGGGTAAGGGAAGGAAATTCGATTTTCTGCTCACATCTTTACAAGTAAATGCAGGAGTTAACCAGAGTCATCACCCAAATCCATTCACCTCAGAGCTTCTTAATTTTAAGTTCAAGACCCTCACCCATGGGGACACCAATGCTTTTTAAAAAATATTTACGGATTTATGTGGCTGCGTCAGGTCTTAGTTGAAGCATGCAGGATCTTTCATTGTGGCCCACTAATTCTCTAGTGGTGTGCCAGCTTAGTTGCCCTGGGGCATGTAGAATCTTCCCAGTCCAAGGATGGAAGCCACATCCCCTGCATTGTAAGGCAGATTCTTCACCACTGGACCAGCAGGGAAGTCCACCAACACTTCTTAAAATGAGTGAGAGACACGGGAGCTCCCTGGTGGAATAGTGGTTAGGATTCAGCAATGTCACTACCGGGGCCAGGGTTCAGTCTCTGGACAGCGAACTGAGATCCTGCAAGCCATGTGGTACAGCCAAAAATAAATAAATAAATAATGAGCAAGAGGGGCTTCCTGGATAGCTCAGTTGGTAGAGAATCTACCTGCAATGCAGGAGACCCTGGTTCGTTCCCTGGGTCAGGAAGATCCCTTGGAGAAGGCATAGGCTACCCACTCCAGTATTCTTGGGCTTCCTTGGTGGCTCAGAGGATAAAAAATCTGTTTGCAATGCAGGAGACCCAGGTTTGATCCCTGGGTTGGGAAGATCCCCTGGAGGAGGGCATGGCAACCGACTCTAGTATTCTGGCCTGGAGAGTCCCATGGACAGAGGACCCTGGCAGGCTACAGTCCATGGGGTCCCAAAGAGTCAGGTACAGCTGAGTGACTAAGCACAGTGAGTAAGAGACATTCAACTCGCACTCAGAGCAGACAGACCAGCCCAGACCACCCCCCACAAACACCTCCCATCCTCCCCTCCCCCCTCTGCTCTCCAAGTTGGCTTCACTGGGTGCATAGTGAGGGCTTGGGAGCAGATCCCGGGCCTGCCTGCCTCTTCCTCCTCCTGCCCCCCACCCCCAAGACTAGCAGTTACCTGAGAGAAGGGGGCTCCTATGAGGGCAGTGCTGCAGATGCCCCCCCAGCCCCGAGAGAGGCCCCGGGCCAGCAGGATGGCTTGGGCCCAGCTCATGCCTTTGCCTGTTGGACAACCACCTGGCAAGAGAAAAGAGACAGCATCAGTGTGGCAGCCCACCTGCTGAAGGCGATGAGACCTCTCTCCTGGGCAGAGGCCATGTCCCTGACGGTATGGCTAACACACGGCTCCACTGGTCTCTTCATCCACAAAGTGGAGCAGGAGTGATGATTACAATCGGGGTCCCTGTTCTTCTGGATCAGATCCTTTACTGTCTGGAGGAATTTGCTTCTGCATTGGCTCCCCTCCCTGCCAGATCATTCTGTTTTGTTTAATACCTTTATTTGCATGCCATAGAGTTGACCCTTAGTATAAAACTAAATGTGGTTTCAGTAGTTGACCCTTGAACAACACTGGGTTGAACTGCATGGGTCCACTTACAGGCTGACTTCTTTGTTTCTTTTTCATATTTATTTTTGTGGGACTTCCCTGGCAGTCCAGTGGTTAAGATTTCACCTTCCAATTCAGAGGGTGCAAGTTTGATCCCTAGTTGGGGAGCTAAGATACCACATGCTTAAGATTCCAGGAGCCTCATGGCCAAAAAACCAGAAACATAAAAACAGAAATATAAAAAAAAAATATTAAAAAAAAAAAAAAAAAAGAAATATACCATAACAGCCGATTATACAGAGTGAAGTAAGCCAGAAAGAAAAGCACCAATACAGTATACTAACACATATATATGGAATTTAGAAACATGGTAATGATAACCCTGTATGTGAGACAGCAAAAGAGACACAGATGTATAGAATGGACTTTGGAAGTTGAGGGAGAGGGAGAAGGTGGGATGGTTTGGGAGAATGGCACTGAAACATGTATACTATCATGTAAGAAACGAATCGTCAGTCTATGTTTGATACAGGATACAGGATGCTTGGGACTGGTGCATGGGGACGATCCAGAGAATTAATATGTGGTGGGAGGTGGCGGGGGGGGGGTTCAAGGTTGGGAACTCATGTATAGCTGAGATGGAAAAAATAAAATAAAATAAAATAAAATTCACCCTAAGAAGTGGGCTTTAAACCTGGTTACTTTTGTTCTCCATGGTTTTCAACTTAAATATACATCGTTTCTGTTGAAAAAAAAAAAATATATACCATAACAAATTCAATAAAAGCTTTAATATATATATAGGCTGTGCTGAATCTTAGCTGTGACATGCAGGATCTAGTTCCCCAGACAGGGACTGAATCTGGGCCCCCTGCTTTGGGAGCACAGAGTCTTACTCATTGGATCACCAGGGATGTCCCTGATTTTTTTTTTCAATATATACATACAACAGTATAGTGTGACCTGTGGTTGCTTCAATCTAAAGATGTGGAACCGTGGCTATGAAGGGCCAATTGTAAAGTTAGATTTGGATTTTTACCTGTGCAGAGGCTTGGCACCCCTAACCACTACATTGTTCGAGGGTCGACTGTATATTCACAGAATTGTGCAGCCATCACTAAATCTAATTTTTGAACATGCTTGTTACTGCCCCCCGCCCCCGAAAAAAAGAACCTTATATCCATTAGCAGTCATCAGTCAACCCTAGGCAACTCCTACTGTGTCCTCTGGAAATTTCATGGAGCTTCCCTTGTAACCTAAATGTAAAGAATCTGCCTGCAATGCAGGAGGCCCAGGCTCAATTTCTGGGTCAGAAAGACTCCCTGGAGAAGGTAATGGCTACCCACTCCAGTATTTTTGCCTGGAGAATTTCATATTATTGGAATCATATATAATATGTGCTCTTTTGTGACTGGCTTTTTTCACTTAACATGTTTTCAAGGTTTATCCACGTTGTAACATCTAACAGACTTCCTTTCAACTGCCAAAAAAATATGTTCACGATATGGATTTAACCACATTTTATTTACCCATTCATCAACTGATGAACATTTGGGCTTCTTCCCACTTTTTGACTATTATGACTGTTGCTGCTATGAACACTTGTGTAGTTTTCGTGTGAACACATATTTATACTTCTCTTGGGTATATACTTAGAATCAAGTTGCCGGGACATATGGTAACTCTATGTTTAATCATTTGAGGGACTGCCAAAGTGTCTTCCAAAGCGGCTGCGCCACTTTACATCCCCACCAGCAGTGTATCCCAACCAGCAATGTTTAAGGGTTCCAGTTTCTCTGCCTTCTTGCCAATACTTGTTGCTGTCAGCCTTTTTGATTATAGACATCATCCTAGTGGGTGTGAAGTGGGCATCTCATTGTGGTTTTGATTTGCATTTCCCTAAAAACTAGTAATGGTTGAGCATCTTTTCATGGGCTTACTATCCACTGTGTATCTTTTTCAGAGAAATGTCTATTTAGATTCTTTCTCCATTTGAAGATTAGGTAATTTATCTTTTTTTACTATTGAGTGGTTTTATTGAGTTGTTCATATTCTGGATCAGTTCAATTCAGTCACTTAGAGCTTTATGGTTCACAACTACTTTTTCCCATTCTTTGAGTTGTCTTTTCACTTTCATGTTATTACTTGCAGCACAATTTGTTGTTGTTGTTTAAGTAAGAGGTTTAGAACAGGAAAGGCTCTTAGGAAATGTTTTTTGAGTGTTAGTTGTTATTACTATTGTGTGTGTGTGTGTGTGTGTGTGCTCATTCGTGTCTGACTCTTTGCGACTTCACAGACTATAGCCCACCAGGCTCCATGGTTCATGGGATTTCCCAGGCAAGACTACTGAAGTGGGCTGCCCTTTCCTTCTCCAGCAGCACACAGTTTTAATTCCAACAAAGTCCAGTTTTCTGTTTTTCTTTTATAGCTGTGCTTTTGATGTTGCATACAGAATAAAAACCATTGCCTGGTTCAAGGCCTGAAGATTTACTCCTATGTTTTCTTCTAGGAGTTTTAGTTCTTACATTTAAATCTTTGATCCACTTTGAATTAATCTTTCTAAATGGTTGGTGTGAGGAAGGGGTTCACTTCATATGGATATCCACTTGTCCTAATTACTATTTGTTGAAGAGACTATTTTTTTTTCTCCCTGTTAACTCTTGTTGAAAATCAACTGACCATAAATGTAAGGGTTGACTTATGGGCTCTCAATTCTTGTCCTATTAATCTATATGTTGAGCAGTAACATATTGTTGTGATTATTGTAGCTTTGTAAGTTTTGAAATTGGGAAGTATTAAGTCCTACAACTTTGTTCTTCTTTTACAATATTATTTGGCTATTCTGGATCCTTCACTATTACATATAAATTTAAGAATCAGCAGTCAATTTCTGGATAAAAAAAAAAAGCTCAGATTCTGATCGGGATTGTGTTGAATCTGTAGATCAATTTGGGAAATAAACAGTGGGACCTACTGAACAACTGAACTGACTGAATATTAAGATTTTTGATCCATGAACATGGGATACCTTTCCATTTATTTGTTGTTGTTGGTTTGTAAGTTGAGATCGACTCCTCTGAGACCCCATAGACTGCAGTCTGCCAGGCTCCTCTGACCATGGGATTTCCCAGGCAAGAATACCAGAGTGAGTTTCCTTTGACAGGGGCTCTTCCTGACCCAGGGATGGAATCTGCATCTCTTGCATTGGCAGGCGGATTCTTTACCATTGAGCCACCAGGGAAGCCCTCCATTTATTTAGATCTTCTTTAATTTCTCTCAAAAGTATTTTACAGTTTTCAGTGTAGAAGCCCTTTACTTCTTTTATTAAGTTTATTTGTATCTTATTCTTTATGAAGCTATTGTAAAATTTCATTTTCACATTGTTCATTGCTAGTGTGTAGAAATACAGTTTATTTTTTATACGTTGATCCTGTATCTTTCAACTTTGCTGAAATTGCATTAGTCCTAATATATATATATATATATTTTTTTAATTGGATTCCCTAGGATCTTCTACATCCAATATCATGTTATTTGCAAATAGAGATAGCTTTACATCTTCTTTTCTAATCCGGATGCATTTTATTTCTCTTTTTTGCCCAAGTGTCCTTGCTGAACCTCCAGTGCAAAGATGAATAGAAGTGGCCAGAGTGCACATCCTTGTCTTGTTCCTGATCTTAGGGGGAAAGCATCCAGTCTTTCGTCATTAACTATGATGTCAGCCATAGGATTGTCCATAGATGACCTACTGGGTTGAGGACATTCCTTTCAATTACTAGATGCTGAGTATTTTTATCAGAAAGGGCATTCATTATATTTTGTCAAATGGGTTTTTTTTTTTGCATCTATTGAACTCATATGAATTTTGTCCTTTAGTCTATTAATATCATGTATTACATTAATTTTCAACTGTTAAACTCATTGCATTTCTCTGATAAAGTCCATTTGGTCATGCTGTATTTCTTTTTATTTGCTGCTAGATTGGGTTGCAAGTATTTTTTTGAGGACTTTTGCATCCATATTCATAAGAGAACCTGGGCTAGAGTTTTCATTTCATGTCATATCTGTTTGCTTTGGTATCAGGGTGATGCTGGCCTCATAAAATGAGCTGGGAAGTATTTGGCTCACTCTTACCACCATTTAAACTTTCTCTAGCATCTCCTTCCACCTCTGCTCCACATCTCTGTCCCACTTATAGCACAGCTTCTCCCAAGAGGTGTCTGCATATTATACTCCTTTCTCACTCTTTCCTACTTGGCTGCAGCCCCAGCCACTCCACTGACACCACTCCTGTAAAGACCCCTGGTGTGTTCTCCATTTAACAAAGCCAGTGATTATTTCTTTGGCCTCATTTTGCTCAATTTCTCATAAGTATCTCTCATGGGTGAGGCCCTCCTCCCATGTTGACACTCTTGATTTTCTTCCTAGCACCCAGGCCTGTTTTTTAGCCAGTCAGCAAGCCCTGCTTCCTTCTTTAAAGTTTGCAATGTTTGCAAACTTGGAAGGTGCAGATGAATCACTGAGGATCTTATTAAAATGCAGATCCTGATTCAGCAGGTCCAGTGGAGCCAGAAACTGTACATCTAACAAACATCCAAGTGATGCTGATTGCTGCTGGTCTGGAGACCGAATTCTGAGTAATAAGGCTGTGAAGAATCCCACATTCTGAATTTATCTGTCTGCTACCCTAAGACATCATTCAACTACCAAAAGAAGTGTTCCTCTCCTCTCTGTATTCCTGTAGGCAGCGCTAATGGTTTTTTAACTTTGTTCATATTAAAATTATCTTGGGAGCTTTAAAAAATTCCCATGCCCAGGCCATACTGCAGATATACTGAATCAAAATATATAGAGGTAGGGCCCAGGTATTAGCATTTTAAAGCACCCCAATNATGTTGAGCTTTAAGCCAACCTTTTCACTCTCCTCTTTCACTTTCATCAAGAGGCTGTTTAGTTCCTCTAAAATGGTTATTTGGAACCATAACCACAGTCAAATGATGGATGTAACCATCACTTCCTAAAACCCCCGAGCTCCTTGTAACCCGTGCCCATCCTTCCCACCCTCATAACCCCCGTCTCCCGGCCTCTTTATTCTGCCACATTAACTGCTGCTGCTGCTGCTCAGTCGCTTCAGTCGTGCCCGACTCTGTGCGACCCCATAGACAGCAGCCCACCAGGCTCCCCCGTCCCTGGGATTCTCCAGGCAAGAACACTGGAGTGGGTTGCCATTTCCTTCTCCAAAGCATGAAAGTGAAAAGTCAAAGTGAAGTCGCTCAGTCGTGTCTGACTTTTAGCGACCTCATGGACTGCAGCCCACCAGGCTCCTCCGTCCATGGGATTTTCCAGGCAAGAGTACCAGAGTGGGGTGCCATTGCCTTCTCTGACATTAACTGCTATGCTATACATTATTATGATCCTGTCTAGCTACATATTAGTATGATACTGTCTTGATTAGTGTAGTATTGTAATAAATCATTAAGTTTATTCATTTAGTTTAAGCTCTCTTTGTCCTATTTTACCCCCAAAGTGTGTGTGTGTCTGTGTGTATGTCTGTGTAGTTTCTTCTAGGTGCTTTTATTTCAATATAAATTAATATATAATTTAATATAAATATATATTATATTGTATTAATATAATTTAATATAAATACTATAAATTACTGTCTGAGCCACCAGGGCCAGGCTGGTGGCTCCGACAGTAAAGAATCTGCTTGCAATGCAGGAGACCTGAGTTTGATCCCTGGGCTGGGAAGATCCCCTGGAGAACGAAATGGTAACCCACTCCAATATTCTTGCCTGGAGAATTCTATGAACAGAGGAGCCTGGTGGGCTGCAGTCCACGGGGTCTCAAAGGGTTGGACGTGACTGAATGACTAAATATAAATTTTAAAATCAGCTATTCCATTTCTACGGTAAACTTGCTGAGATTTTCATTGAGTTGATATTGAATCTGTCCGTTCATTTGGGGACGCCTGACAGCTAAACAGCGCTGAATCTTCTAACGCATGAATGCAGTGTCTCTCCACTTACAGAGCTGTTCCTCTCACACTGTTGTTTTCTGTGTTGTTTGCACATCCTTTTTCAAATTCAACCCCAAGCATTTTATCTGTTTTGATTATGTTTGAATAATTTTATTTTTTTCTATTTCAAGTTCTTTTTGTTTACTTGTTGATATGTAGAAATATATAGGCTAGTTAATGTTAATACACAGAATCATTCGTATTGACCTGTATCTTGCAAACCTGGTAAACTCGCTTATTCGTTCTGGTGGGTTTTGTTTTTTGTAGGTTTCTTAGGGTGTTCTTGTTGAGGGTCGTGACTGTGAGCGATTATGGCAGCTTAACTTCTGCCTTTAAGTACATGTGCCTGTTACTTCTTCTCTCTGCAATTTTTCCTTAGTGTATGTGTGTGTGTGCTCAGTCGCGTCAGTTGTGTCTGACTCTCTGTGACCCCATGGGCTGTAGCCTGGCAGGCTCCTCTGTCCATGGGATTTCCCAGGCAAGAATACTGGAGAGGGTTGCCATTTCCTCCTCCGGGGAAGCTTCCTGACCCAGGGCTTGAACCTGTGTCTCCTGTGGCCCCTGCATTGGCAGGCAAATTCTTTACTTCTTGAACCACCTTGGAAGCCCCTGTTGAGTTAGCTAGAACTTCCAAAAAAATAAAAGTGAATAAAAGTGGTAAGAACAGTCATCCTTATCGTGCTCTTGAACTCGGGGGAAAGAACTAAGCCTTCTGCCTTTGGTAATGTCCCATGTACCTTTCTTGTGGCTGCCCTTCCTCGGGTTGAGGAATTTCCTCTAGTACTAATTTCCTGACAGTATTTATAAGGAATGAGATATTAGATTTTGTGAAATGAGCCTTTTGTGTTTATCGATATAATCCTCTCTTTTTACTCCTTTATTCTGACAATAGGATGAATTATACTATCTGATTTTTAGGTGTTAAGTCAACCTTGCATTCTTTCATAAACCCCATTTGGTCACCATGTAGTATCCTTTTTGCCTATTGCTGGATTATATATGCTCAAATTTTGTTAAGAATATTTATGTCTGTGTGTATAGGAGAGGGATATTGCTCTGCAGTTTCTTGTAGTATTTTCTGGTTTTGGTATCAGGGTAATGCTGGCCTTGTACAAGTTAGAAACTGCCCCCTCCTCTTCAGTTTTCGGGAAGGATTTGTGTAGAATTGATTTTGTTTCTTTCTTAAGTGGTGGTTGGAACTCTCTTGTTAAGCATTTTGGGCCTGGGATATTACCCTGTGAGGAAGATTCTAAGTACAAATTCAATTTCTTTAATAGATATAAAGCTAACCTATTAAGATTGCCTGTTTATTCTTGGGTGAACTTTCGAAATTTGTGTCTTCCAAGTAATTTCCCATTTCATTAAGTTACTGAAGTGATATAAAGTTGTTCATAATATTCTCTCATTATTATTATTTTTGCCTATAGGATTTGTAGGAATGTTGCTCCTCTTTCTTATTTCTGATATTGGTAATTTCTTTCCTCTGTCTCTTTTTCCACATTTGTTTGGCTAAAGGTGGCGGCTTCCCTGGTGGCTGGGATGGTAAAGAATCCACCTGCAATGCAGGAGACCCAGGTTTGATCTGTGGAATGGGACAATCCCCCAGAGAAGGAAATGGCTACCCACTCCAGTATTCTTGCCTGGAGAATTCCATGTACAGAGGAGCCTGGCATCCTACAGTGCATGGCATCACAAAGTGAGCGACTTTCACTTTATCAGTTTGAATTTCTCTTTTCAAATACTTAGCTTTTGGCTTCATTATTTTATATAATTTTTCTTTTCCCGCTTTATTGATTTTTATCTTACTCTTTCTTATTTCTTAAGATGGAAGCTTTCAAGAGTTGTCTCTTTTTGTTTTTAGGTGTTTCGTTCTATAAATTTCACTGTAAGTACTGTTTTAATTGCATCTTACATGTCAACATGTCATGTTTTTATTTTCATCCATATCAAACTACATTCTAATGTGCGCTAAGTCACTTCAGCCGTTTCTGACTCTGCAACCCTATGAACCATAACTCGTCAGGCTCCTCTGTCCATGGGATTCTCCAGGCAAGAATACGGAGGAGGCTGCCCCGCCCTCCTCCAGGGGCTCTTCCGGACCCAGGGATCGAAACTGTGGCTCCTGCATTGCAGGCATTCTTTGCCACTGAGCTACTGGGGAAGCCTTACATTCTAATATTCCTGGTTATTTCTTCTTTGACCCATAAGTTGTTAGATGCATATTATTTCGTTTCCAAACACTGGGGAATTTCCAGATACTTTCAGGTATTGGTTCCTGATTTCATGGTGGCCAGACAGCATAACTTGCATTGTTTGAATTCTTATAAATTTACTTATTTTTGGGTCCCTATCTTTGTAAATATTTGAATATTCTTCAAAAAGAATGCATATTCTTTGGTTGTTATTTATCATATTCTATAGACTTCAGGTCAAATTGACTTATAGTATTGTTAATGGTGTTTAGATTCTTACTGATTTTTATATATACTTATTCTATCAATTAGGAGAGGTTTCTGAAGTCCCCAACAATAACTGTGGATTTGGCTATTTCTCCTTTTAGTCCTATTAGTTTTTGTTCCTTGTGTTCTGAAGCTCTTAGAGGCATAAATATTTAGGGTTGTTGTCTTTTAGGTTAATTGACTCCTTTATCGTTAGTAAGTGATTTTCTTAATTTGCTCTGAAGTCTGCTTTGTCTACTATTAAGGTATCTTTCTTATTATTTTCAGTATGATATAGTCTGTTTTTCCAGTGAGTCAACTCTTCGCATGAGGTGGCCAAAGTACTGGAGCTTCAGCTTTAGCATCATTCCTTCCAAAGAAATCCCAGGGCTGATCTCCTTTAGAATGGACTGGTTGGATCCCCTTGCAGTCCAAGGGACTCTCAAGAGTCTTCTCCAACACCACAGTTCAAAAGCATCAATTCTTCGGCGCTCAGCTTTCTTCATAGTCCAACTTTCACATCCATACATGACCACAGGAAAAACCATAGCCTTGACTAGACGGACCTTAGTCGGCAAAGTAATATCTCTGCTTTTGAATATACTATCTAGGTTGGTCATAACTTTCCTTCCAAGGAGTAAGCGTCTTTTAATTTCATGGCTGTAGTCACCATCTGCAGTGATTTTGGAGCCCCCCAAAATAAAGTCTGACACTGTTTCCACTGTTTCCCCATCTATTTCCCATGAAGTGATGGGACTGGATGCCATGATCTTCTCTTTCTGAATGTTGAGCTTTAAGCCAACCTTTTCACTCTCCTCTTTCAATTTCATCAAGAGGCTTTTTAGTTCCTCTTTACTTTCTGCTATAAGGGTGGTGTCATCTGCATATCTGAGGTTATTGATATTTCTCCCAGCAGTCTTGATTCCAGCTTGTGTTTCTTCCAGTCCAGGGTTTCTCATGATGTACTCTCCATATAAGTTAAATAATCAGGGTGACAATATACAGGCTTGATGTACTCCTTTTCCTATTTGGAACCAGTCTGTTGTTCAATGTCCAGTTCTAACTGTTGCGTCCTGACCTGCATATAGATTTCTCAAGAGGCAGGTTAGGTGGTCTGGTATTCCCATCTCTCTCAGAATTTTCCACCGTTCATTGTGATCCACACAGTCAAAGGCTTTGGCATAGTCAATAAAGCAGAAATAGATGTTTTTCTGGAACTCTCTTGCTTTTTCCATGATCCAGCAGATGTTGGCAATTTGATCTCTGGTTCCTCTGCCTTTTCTAAAACCAGCTTGAACATCAGGGAGTTCACGGTTCACGTATTGCTGAAGCCTGGCTTGGAGAATTTTGAGCATTACTTTACTAGCATGTGAGATGAGTGCAACTGTGCGGTAGTTTGAGCATTCTTTGGCATTGCCTTTCTTTGGGATTGGAATGAAAACTGACCTTTTCCAGTACTTTGGCCACCTCTTGCGAAGAGTTGATTCACTGGAAAAGACTCTGATGCTGGGAGGGATTGGAGGCAGGAGGAGAAGGGGACGACCGAGGATGAGATGGCTGGATGGCATCATGGACTCGATGGACATGAGTCTGAGTGAACTCCAGGAGATGGTGATGGACAGGGAGGCCTGGTGTGCTGCAATTTATGGGGTTGCAAAGAGTCGGACACAATTGAGCGACTGAACTGAACTGAATTGATAGTCTGTTTTTATTCAATTTATCTACATCTTTTTAATAAGGTGGATATATTTTAGGCAACATGTAGGTAATTCTTGATTTTTTATTCAATCTGACAATCTTTGCTTTAATTTGAGGTGTTTAGAGCATTTACATTTAATAAGTATTGATATGGTTGAGTTTATATCTACTACATTGATATTTGCTTTCTATTTGCCTCATATGCTATTTGCTGTCTTTTTCCTGACTTCTTTTGGATTGACTGAGAGGGGTTTATTATTTTAGTTTATGTCCTTTGTTGGCTTACTGTACCTTTTTTTTTTTTTTTTTAATAAAAGTTGCTTTAGGTTTTATGGTACACATCTTAAAGTTCTCACAGTATATCTTCAGGTAATATTAGAGCGCTTCTCGTGCAGCCCAACAGTTTTACAAGGCTCTATTTCCATGTTTCCGTTCCCAGCTTCTGTGCTATTGTTGTCAAATTTTTAATTCTACCTGAGTTGTATACCTCACAATATATCATTATTATGTTTACTTGAAATCATCAATGGTCTCTTTAAAAGATTTTTTTTTAAACAAGAGACTATTTCTTTAACACTTACCCAGTATGCTCCATTTCTGGCGCACATCATTCCTTTACGTACAGTCTGATTTTTGCTGTGATTTGCTTTCTGCTCAGAGGACTTAGTTCATCACTGCTTGAGTGAAGTTCTGCCGGTTGATAAATTTCTTCAGCTTTCGTATATATGAAACAGTCCTTTGTTCACATGCTTTCTGGCTGGTTAAATAACTCTGGATTGGCAGATTTTATGCTCTCAGATGTCGCTGTGTGGTATCCTGGCATGCAGTATTTCTGACGAGATGCTGGCTATCATTCTTATGTTTGTTCCTCTGAATATAAAGTGTCCTTCCCTCCTTCACTCCAGCTGCTTCTGAAGTTTTCTCCTTATCGCTGATTTGGGCAGCTTTATAATGAAGTGCCTTGGTGTAGTGTTCCTCACATTTCTTGTATTTGGGATTCGTTGAGCTTTTGTATCCATGTATTTTTGGTTTTCACCAAGTTTGGAAAAATTTCAACCATTATATTAACGTCTTCAAATATTTCTCTCTCCACCTTCCTCTCCTTCAGGGACTTCAATTACATGTACACTGGGCCTTTGAATTCGTCCCACTGAAGCTCTGTTCGTTTTTTTCCCCATAATTTTACTCTTGTTGTTTTGTTTTGGATGGCTTCTACTTCCACTGAATCTACAAGGGCACTAAATTTTTTTTTCTGTACTGTGTCAACTGCTGTTAATTCTAGACATCTTCTAAAAATTTTTATCTTTATTTTTAAAAATGTGATCGAAGTGTAACTGATTCAAAGTTTTGTTAGTTTCAAGCATACAGCAAAGTGATTCAGTTATACATATATTCATTCTTTTTCAGGTTGCTTTTCCATATAGGAGTATCGAGCAGAGTATTGAGTAGAGTTCTCTGTGTTATACAGTAGGTCCTTTTTCGTTATTTAATCTTATATATAATAGTGTGTGTGTGTGTGTTAATCCCAAGCTCCTGATGTATCACTCCCCTCCACTTTCCCCTTTTGGTAGCCATAAATTTGTTTTCGACATCTGTAAGTCTGTTTCAGCTTTGTAAATGAATTTACTTGTATCATTTTTACATTAGATTCCATGTGTGAGTGATACCGTAAGGTATTTGTCTTTCTCTAGCTTACTTCACTTAGTGTGATAATCTCGAGGTACCGTCTATGTTGCTGAAAATGGTATGATTCCGTTCTTTTAATGGGTGAGTAATATTCCACTGCATATACGTGACACAGCTTCTTTATTCACCCCTCTTTTGATGGACATTTAAGCTGCTCTCTGTCTTGGCTCTTACAAATAGTGCAGTAGTGAATATTGTGGTATATATAGCATCTGTCTTTTTTTCCAGTTATGGTTTTCTCTAGATATGTGCCCAGGAGTGGTATTGCTAGTCATACGGCCGTTCTATTTTTAGTTTTTAAAGAAACCTCCATACTGTCCTCCACAGTAGTGAGATCAACTTACATTCCCACCGACAGAGTGAGGGTTCCCTTTTCTTCACACTCTTTCCAATGTTTATTGTTTGTAGACTTTTTTGGTGATGGCACTTCTGACCAATGTGAGGTGATACCTCATTGTAGTTTTGATTTGTGTTTCTCTCATCATTAGAGATGTTGAGTATCTTTTCATGTGCTTTTTGCCCACTAGGATAGACATCTTTAACAAAATCTCTATCCATTCAATATATGTCTTTTTTACCTCTTACCTGTCTTCTCAAAAGTAGGTTTTCTTCTACCCTCCTAGTGTACAAAATGTTTAGCACCTTTTCAACTAATGCCATCATCTGTTTCATAGTTGGGTCTTTTTCGGTTGATCTTTTCTCCTGAGTATGAGTAATGTTTTCTTGTTACTTTGCATTCTTAATAATTTTTGATTGGATGTGGGAATTGCAAATTTTATTTTGTTCTGGGTGCTGGGTATTTTTATATTCCTTTACATATCCCCGAGCTTTGTTCTTGGGAGCCATTATGTTACTTGGAAATAACTCAGTCCTTTTGAGGCTAACTCTTCAGCTTTGTTAGGCAAGATCAGAATGGCCATTAGCAGAGGGCTAATTTTGCCCCACTTTTGAGACAATTTCCTTCTGAGTACTCTTCCTGAAGCCCTGTGTGTTACAAGGTTTCTGTGTTTCGGTGAGAATACTAACTATTTATAGCCCTCTGTGAACTTCAAGATGCTTCTCTGTGTTCCCTCCTGGTGGGTCTCTCCTGGTCTGCTCTGCACATGCTGCCGAGTACTCAGCTGAGGTCTCCAGGGCGACCCTCGGCAGGACCACAGAGCTCTCTCTCCAAGCAACCGGCTCCCCTCCTACAGCTCCTCCTCTCCAGCACGCTGCCCTGCAGTCCCAGCCTCCTTGGCCTCCCAGGTCTCAACTCCATCATCCCCTCACTTGCGGGAGAACCCCAGGGTCGGTTTGGGTTGTCCCTCTCTGCAGTGTGACCTGGGAACATTTTCTAGGCAGCACGTGAAGGCAACCATAGGGCTGATTTCACGTGTTTCTGTTTCTCAAGGATCACTGTTCTGTCCTTGCCTGCTGTCCAATATCTGAATTTTTTTAAAAAGTAGTTTTGTCTGTTTGTTATTAGTGTGAGGGGTAAATCGAGTCTTGATGGCTAAATCAATGTTAGAAGTAGAAATTCTATGCATTTCTTTTTATTGTGGTAAAAATATACGTAGTATAAAGTTTACCATTTGAAGCATTTTAAGAGAATAGTTCAGTGACGTTAAGAACATTTGCATTGTGGGGTAACCGCCACCACCATCCATCTCAAGAACTGTTTTCATCTTCCCAAGCTGAAACTGTCCCCATTATACACTAACTCCCTGTTCCCTCCTTGGCGCGCCATCCTGCTTTCTGTCTCTGTGCATCTGATTCCCCTGGATCCCTCATGTAAGTGGGAATCAGAAAATGTTTGTCCTTTTGGGTCTGGTTTATTTCACTACTGTAATGTCTTCAGGGTTTATCCATGCTTTACCATGTGTCAGAATTTCCTTCCTTTTTCAGTTTAAGCTGAATAATGTTCCATTGTGCGACTATAGCACACTTTGTTTATCCTTTCCTCAGTTGATGGACATTTGGGTCGTTTCCATCTTTTGGCTGTTGTGAATCACACAGCTCTGAATATGGTGTGCAAATGTCTCTTCGAGAGCTGCTTTCCGTTCTTTTGAGTGTACACCCAGAAGCGGAATTCCTGGATTGTATGGTAATTCCATGCTTAATTTTCTGATGAACCACTAGATCCTTCTAGAGCAGCTGCACCAAGCCTCTGACTTCTCCACGTCCTCACGAACCCTTGTTACTTTGTGTGTTTGTATAGTAGCTATCATAACCAGTGCGAGTCACATCACACATACGTAATCCTCAAACTTTCCTCTGCACGCCTGAAAGAACAGCCTCTCAGAGGGTGGGTGTGGGGGGTGGTCATGATCCTAGGTGGCCTCAGCCTACAGCTGCTTGATGTGGGCCTTCAGTTCCTGGCCAGGGGTAGAGGTTGGGTCACAATGGTGAGAGCAAAGAATCCTAGCCATCAGACCTGTGGTCAGTGACAAGGCGGGAAAATAATTCCCACAAAGATGGAAAGCAGTGAAGCAAGTAAAGTATTTCTTAGAAGGAAAGAGAGCAAAGTACATGTGGAGAGACACATGGGATGGACTCTTGAGAGAGTCCCTGGCTCAGGCCCTCGTGGCAGTTTGAATCACTTTTATGGGGCATTTCTTCCGGTTTTCCTCTGATCAGTCACTTTGATTTGCCCGGTTCAGAGTCCATATTTGGTGTGTCTCAGATCCTCTCATATGTGCACACATGTATCGCTCAGCCAAGATGGAATCCACCGCAAAGGCTTATGGGTAGTTGGCATCAGTTAGCATCATTCTCCTTTGACCCCCAAGGAGTCTTTCTGCCCATGTGTGGTCACGGGCATCTCTTGTCTTTGAGAATGAGACTATGTGGTCTGGGCAGAGCCCAGCCTCCTATTGTTACCAAGTCCAGCCTTGCTCTGTTCCCCACAAGACAGGCTAATGAATCCAAGATGAGGTGTTAAGACAAGGAAGAGACTTTATTTGGAAGCTGACTGACCGTGAAGATGGCAGGTTATGCTGTGCTTAGTCGTTCAGTTGTGTCCGAGACTCTTTAGGACCCCATGGACTATAGCTCGCCAGAATCCTCTGTCCATGGGGATTCTCCAGGCAATAATACTGGAGTGGGTCGCCATGCCCTCCTCCAGGGGATCTTCCCAACCAGGGATCAAACCCAGGTCTCCTGCCTTGCAGGTCGCGCCTTTACTGTCTGAGCCACCAGGAAAGCCCATGGCAGGTTAGTGCCTCAAAATGAATATCTTGCAGGGGACCAGATTCTTTTTTGGATCAGAGATGGGGGGGGGCGGTGGAGATACACAAGTCAAAAAGCGATTCAGTCCTTGCAAATGTCTGCTAGTCCTTGCAAAAGCCTGAGGCAGGGGGATGGATGTGTTAGTTTCACTTCCTCACAGTCATTTCACAGGTGGTCAGGCTCAGGTTATCTCCCTGAGGCAGGCCATTATGTATGCCTACAATAACAAAGCTGCAGGATGAGGTTTAAGGTCACAGAAGCAGATCCCGCGTACGGTCAAGATTAACCTTTCCCAGGTACATGATCTCAGCTGTCCTGACCACACTTGCGCAGAAAGACTGCCAGTTGTCCTGCCAAGGCAATTCTTGTCTTTGCCTTTTGGACCACAGGAAGTGAATCTCCAGTGACTTTACCCTGGGGAAGGGCGCGCCCATCTACCTCCTGCCTCAGTCAGGGTGCTCTCCAGGAGCTGAGTCCAGCACCCCACAATATCACTTTTAATTCACTGCACTGCCAACTCCCTGCGACCGTCTCCACACCTGGTGCTCCCTGCAGTGCCCAGCGAGCCCCGAGTACTCTGCGTGTGGCTTGGTTGGGAGGCAAGGCTGGGGAACCAGCGCTGTGCAGCTCAGTAAGTGGCTGCGGCCAAGGTCAAGGTTAGGGAAGGGGTGGCAGATGGGGCCAGAATGCCTCCTGGGGCCACGCTTCTCTGGGACTCAGGAATCTGAGCTTCCTCCCAGGAGTTAAGGGAAGATTCTAAGTCGGAGCCAATCTGTGGTTCAGAAATCACACAGACCACAGCAGCTTGGAGAGCATGTGAGACGAAAAGACTCTAGGAGACCAGTGGGGACGTAGGAGTGAAGGGTCCGATTTGCCTGCGAGGCTCTGAGCTGGACCCTGAGAATCTGTTCACCATACCCCTTCCCCGAGACGGCCGCCCAGGGGGACGTGTGCCCTCATGTACAGCACGTGCATTTGGGGTGTGTTTGGAAACTCTTGGATTATACAGAAATAGAGTAACTTGTGAAAGGGGAGATGAGCGAGTCTCAATCTGGGTGGAAATCTTCAGTTTCTCGAATCTGTGAAGGTGAGAACAGGGATTTCTCAAGAAGCAAAAGCTGCTCTTCTTAGTAGCTCAAAAAACAAGGAGGAGATCAAGTTCTCTTCTGCTGAACACTGTTCCTAGAGTTTCGGGTTTCCCTCTGTCTTTTCCCCTCCTCTTCCTGTTACGGAAATGACAACTCGACACTGCAGAGAATAGGAAGACAGAAGACTCGTATCTGTTTTTCACGGTGGTGCTAATGGCTTTTTCTGTTCTCAGATTTGGGTCTGCCTCTGGGTAACTGGCAAAGAGAGATGTGCCATTTGTCATTAAAAAAATTAAAACCATTTGAGGTGAATTCTAAGTGTGTACTTTTCGAAATAAACCTTCACATTTTACGAACTGATAATTTTGGATACGTTGAGCAATGCATAATACATGCAGGTTTGCGAACTCTTTTAAAGGCTCGGCAGGTTCCGTGGAGGAATTGGAAATGATATGGTCGCATCAGTGGAGAAGTTTGCTGGTCCTGCTCCCGCGGTCTCAGTTCTAGTGTAGTTTATATCACTAGAAAGGAGTTCTGGGACAGACTGCATCGTCCCATACAACCGGGACTGACTTCTCTCAACTCAGGCTGGCTTCCCTGTGCTGGGGGCTGAGCTGTCCGCACATCCACTGCCCTGTCCTCTCCATTTGTTCTCTTACTGGTTGACCCCCTGCCTCCGATCCTCTTTTAGAGCCTGTCATACAGAGTGAAATAAGCCAGAAAGAGGAAAATAAGCGTCATATATTAACGCATGTACGTGGAGTCTAAAAACATGGTAGGCATGATCTTTTTTGGCAAAGCAGAAATAGAGACACAAAGAACAAATGTATGGATACCAAGGGGAGAAAGGAGTGGGAGCCATCAGAAGACTGGGACTGACATATATTGTTGATCGTGTCTGACTCTTTGTGACCCCACGGATTGCAGCATGTCTCTTGGAATTTGCTCAGATTCATGTTCATTGAGCTGGTGATGTTGTCTCACCATCTCATCCTCTGTCGTCCCCTTCTCCTCCTGCCCTCAGTCTTTCTCGGCACCAGAATCTTTTCCAGTGAGTTGGCTTTGGACATCGCAACAGATGTCCAAAGTACTGGAGCTTCAGCTTCAGCATCAGTCCTCACAATGAATATTCAGGGTTGATTTCCTTTAGGATTGACTGGTTGGATCTCCTTGTAGTCCAGGGGACTCTCAAGAGTCTTCTCCAGCACCACAGTTCTAAGGCATCGATTCTTTGGTGTTCAGGCTTCTTTATGGTTCAACTCTCACATCCATACATGACTACTGGAAAAATCCTAGTTTTGACTGTACAGGCCTTTGTTGGCAAAGTGATGTCTCTGCTTTTTAATACATTGTCTAGATTTGTCATAATTTTTTTTTTTTTCAACGAGCAAGGGTCTTTTAACTTCATGACTGCAGTCACCGTCCATAGCGATTTTGGAGCCCAAGAAAATAAAACCTGTCATTGCTCATCCTTTTCCGCCTTCTATTTGCATTGATGGAGCCAGATGCCATGATCTTAGTTTTTCAAATGTTGAGTTTTAAGCCAGCTTTCTCAGTCTCTTTCACCCTTATCAACAGGCTCTTTAGTTCCTCTTCACTTTCTGCCATGAGAGTGGTATCATGGGCATATGTGAGGTTGTTGATATTTCTCCTGGCAGTCTTGATTCTAGCTTGTGATTCATCCAGCCCAGAATTTCGCAGACATATATATACATACAGTGTTGATACTATGTATGAAATAGGCAACTAATGAGAACCTGCTGTATAGCAGCCGGAATGCTACTTAGTGCGCTATGGTGACCTGAAGGAGAAGGAAGTCCAAGAGGGAGGGGTGTATGCATATATTTATGTGTATAGCTGATTCATTTTGCCGTACAGTGGAAACTGACACAGAATCGCAAAGCAACTGGACTCCAATAAAAATTTAAAAAGAGTCCATTTGCCTCTTGCTTAACTTAGTCTGGGATCAGTTTTTACTGCCTATGAAGCTTGGTGGTCGTCGTCTAGCAGCAATGACAGATCTCCAGGCAGTTTCTTAGTAGACCTTCTCTGTTTTCGAAAAAGGGCCTCTGGTTATTTGCAAAAAAAAAAAAAAAAAAAAAAAAAAAAAAACCCAGCTTGCAGAGCTGTGAAGAGAGGCTAATACCTTTCTGTTTCTAATGATATTTTTATGAAGTTCCCAGGGGGCGGTGAGGAATTCTGTTTGAAGGAAAAAAAAAAAAAGAAAAAAACAAGTTTGCAACAATGCTATTAATGTTGATGGAAGCTTTACTCATAATTGAATGAACGATCCTAATTTGATAAAATACAGTCATTAGGAGCTCAGCTTGGGAATCTCCTGTGTATTTCGAAGCATGGCTACAATATAACAAACTTAATTGATTCCTCCCAAACAAGCACAGACTATGAAATTCCAGGGAAAAGGTTTACCGTGAACAGAATTTGAATATCAGAAAATAGAACTGAATTCACGATTCTCTAGCAAAAGAACAAGCATCCTTTGGGGAAGAGGCCTTTATGGATTCTGAAGACCAAAGTCTAGAGGGGCCATGTTGGTCACTCCCACGGAGAAAACACAGGCTGAGCTCTGGGCACCTTCCTCCCCGCCCTTCTCCTCTTAGTGGCGGGTGTGGCCAGGGAGGCAGAAGACCACAGTCCCGGAAGAACCTCACTCCCCACACTGCCTTTCCCCATCATGTGCGGGGTTGTATCTTTGTATCTGGGCTTCCCAGGTGGCACCTTGGTAGAGAACCCACCTGCCAACACAGGAGATGCAGGAGCTGTGGGCTCAGTCCCTGGGTTGGGAAGATCCTCTGGAGAAGGGAATGGCAACCCGCTCCAGTGTTCTTGCCTGGAGAATCCCATGGATGGAGGAGCCTGGCGGGCGACAGTCAGTCCATGGGGTCACAAAGAGTCGGCCGTGACCGAGCACACCTGCATTTTCTTTGTACTTAATGAACTGATGTTGCAACGGATGAATTTTACCCACTTACTACGTTTTCGTGGGTGCCGTGCTAGCACTGGGCAGGCAGTGGGGAGCTGGGGAAAGTGAACCTGCCTCTCAGTGGGGGAAACACCCATTGCACAAACCGAGTCAGAATGAATGGTTTCGTCTCGGTTGTCATGGGTCACCTGCAGGAGACGCTGGGAAGGCCTGGGAGGAGCAGGGGTTGATCCCAGGTTGAGGGCCGCGAGAGGAAGCCCTCCCTGAGGAATTCAGGTTTGAACAGGACGCGTGCACTTGTCCTAGGTGGGAGAGGTGTTCCCAGCAGACGGTGTGGTCCGTGGGGGCCCTGACACAGGAAGGGGCAGGTTATGGAGAAGGTAATGGCTGGGACCTGCGGAGGGGAGGGCAGGCATGGAGTCACCCAGTGGAGGGGGTGCTCCTGGATCCTCAACAAACCTTGCCTCGTGGCAGCGCTGTTTTGACCCTTTCTTCTGGGCACTGCTTCGTCAACTCCTCGTGTATCCTGCCTGCCTGCTTAATCGTATCCGATTCTTTGCGACCTCATGGACTGTCACCCACCAGGCTCCTCTGTCCATGGGATTTTCTAGGCAAGAATACTGGAGTGGGTTGCTCTTTCCTCCTCCAGGGGATCTTCCTGATCTAAAGATTTAGCCCTTGCCTCCTGCGTCTGCTACATTGGTAGGCGAATTCCTTACCACTGAGCCACCTGGGAAGCCCCAAAAGCTGACTTGTCAGGAGTGGGTTATTTCTGGACTAATTGGGCAATTTCGTCTGCAAAGCCTTCACGCACCTGGAATGGGCTCCAGTGGCCGAGGGACACGGACTGCAGCCCCAGGCATCCCCCCACCCCACATCCTCACCACCCGCACCACCCCCGACCACGACTTGCTCTCGTCTCTGCAGCCTGAGGTCCTTCTCTTGGAAGAGGCGATGGCAGCCGCTGAGGAGTCGAGTGTCTTCTTTGTCCCTGGCATCTGTTCCCAATACACCATCTGCCCTAGACAGCAAGCCCACGTCTTTCTTCCTGTTCTTCCTTCCCCACTTCTTGTTTGGACTGCGGCAGTGGAGGAGTCATCTGAGCTCAGGCACAGGGATCCTGAGAGGGTTATGTGGGGGAAAGGGGGCCTGGGCGATCCATCTTTGCTCTGGGCTCTCATACCCCCTCTTCTGGGCATTACTTGCCAGGATGCCCATCTTTGCTTCCTGGAATTTGCTCTCAGAGGGCTGGAGTGATGCAAAGAAATTGGTCCTTCACAACAAATGGAGGGGAGGAGCTCAGTGTCCCTCTGCTCCCTGCCCAGATGAACGCTGCCCCAGCAGGTTGAAGATGTAGGTGAGAATCACCTACATTATCTAATAAAAAAAAAAATTCCTCCAAGCGAATTGAACAGAGAACTGATGCAGGGAGAGATGCTGAAAAGAAAAACTTGTTCTCTTCTCAAAGCGTTATCAGTGACACGCCATATGGTTTTTGCCAAACCATTTGGCTGCTGTAAGATTTTCTATTCCCAATTGTAAAACTGAGCTAATAGAATTTGCCACCCCACCGGGATATCACAAGCGCTAATCAGAATGTCTATAAATGCCTTTGAACTCCTTGTGAAAACCATGCAACCAGAATACCAAGTGGGATTTATATAAATGTCACCCTAACCCCAGACGTCCATTACGAAAGTAGGAATTTAGGGCTTACGTGGACGCATTTATTACAGTTCTCACAGAAATGACACATGACTAGATACCCTGAGTTTTACTTATTTATTTTTCAACAAGGCTGTGGACTATGCCAGGTTGAGGCTCAGAAAATTTTCAAATAAAAACTCTGTTATGCAAGCCAGTTTGCACTTAGGAAGGCATCTCTGGGTCCGTTCTGTGTGCCACGGTCAAGACCCCCTAGCCTTTTATCCTCTGATCTTTGGGGTGTGCGATCACATGTCACCTTAATGCTCGAGTATTTCTCTTTTCTTTTCCGCTGGGAGAATTAAGGGAAAAATCTCTGCCTATGGACAGATCAGCAATGGTTTATCCCTTAGGAAGCCCCATGACTATTTATTTGACTCTCTGATACAGCTTAATTACACTTAAGTCGGTGTGTTTACTTCGGAGATCTCCAGAAAGAGTAGAAAAGATCTAGCAACCCCAAATTAGTTTAGGAACCAGCATGTCCTTTGCTTAAAGGAACACAGTAAACATTTCAAAAGAGCCTGCCAGCTCATTATCCAACTCTCTGTCTTCAGAGACTTCAGGGAAAACAGCAGTAGTTAAGCAATGTTTGCCAAAAGCGAAACTGGGAATGGGTGTTGATTTTTAAAGAGAAGGAGAGAGGAGCCCGCTGCTGGTTGCAGGTTCTCCGGGTCGGCGGCATGGAGGTGGAGGTCCCTTTCTGCAGGCTTTCCAGGAGGAACTGTGGTTCCTCCTTGACCTCCCTGCTCTTGGAGGTCAGGGGACGAGGGTCCCTCTTAGTTGGATCACTGAGGCATCGTGGCCAGCTGGTTCCCTGAGAGATGAGACACGGCTCCCCGAGTCTGGGGAAATAGTCTTTACTTGTCCTCAGTCGATTCTGCCTAGAACTTGGGCGGTCGGCCCCGGGCTCAGACGTTCCGGACCCTTAAATGCAAGTAGGACTGTGCTTCTCATCACAGCATGGGGCGCCTCCCCGCGTCCTGCAGCCCTGAATATACCCTCTTTAATACTCTGGCAAGGTATAATGAACACATCTTCCGGCTATTGGAGAGTCTGATTTCCTTAGAAAGAAGTAATTTCTTCAAAGAAATGTGGTTCTGTGATATGCATCTGAGTGGTTAAAAAAAAAAAGCTTGCATTAGCCGCCTCTCTCCCCCCCGACCTGCGCGCCCCCTCACGAAACAACTACCGCTAGAAAGCGGCACAATGACCGCTCAGAGTCGGCCACGTTTCTTTCCAGCACTTTGGATCTTGTTCTGTTTTGCACCCTGGGGAGCTGGAAGTCCGGAGCAGCTGGCCAGCCATCGCTCCCCCTACCTCCCGGCGATGTTTGAAAGTCTTCATTTTGTTGTATAGGTCACAGGTCAGCCCATCCACGTGGATTCTTGTAATTGCACAGGACGTGCTTTGTGTGGGCCGATTACATCTTTTCTTTTGGACCCAAAGGGGGCCGTTCATTAGTCTGCTGTCTGTGCCTAAGGCTGACCCGAGCCGTCTGAAGGCAGATCTTCCATGAAACTCCCTGGCGTTACTTTATTCCCGGGAATCTTAATTATGAGGCATTTCTAGGGTGGGTGTAGGAGGTAGCCTTCACCCCGCGGTGCAGCCCTGGGGGAGGGGCCCGTAATTTTCTGTGCACGAAGTGAGGCGCCTGGAAAGCTCCGCGGCAAATAGCTCCAAATCCATGGAAGTGGGAGTGTGATCGTGGCCCCCGCATTGCCACCAGATCTTTGCAAACTGCTTCCTCTCTCGTGGGTCCTGTTTTTCTTTTCTGCCAAAGGTCGGAGGGAAGAGAGGTCTCAGTTGTGCCCGGACCTGGTTCCATCCCCCAAGCCCATGCACTGGGTAGCAAGACCCTTCCGCCCCCTGTGCCTCCGTTCTCCTGGTGGGAGGGCGGGCTGAGCCGGAGAAGATAGCCTGAGCGCCGAGCGCCGGTGCAGTCTCCTGGCGCGGCTGCGACCCAGGCAGAGCCTAAAGTGGTGATGGAGGGGAGTCACCGGCCGCTTCTGCGTCCTTTTACACATTGGAGGTCACCTGGAAGCTCCTCTGCCCTTACCTGTCACTCTTGCCAAGACCCCTCTCAGCCTTTTTAAAGATTTAGTTTTTGGACAGAGGAGCCTGGTGGGCTACAGTTCATGGGGTCGCAGAGAGTCGGACACGACTGAGCGACGTAGCACGCGTGCTTGCCTTTTGGGCTGCACTGGGTCTAGTTGCTGAGAGCGGGGTCTCCTCTGTAGTTGCAGCGTGCAGGCCTCTCATTGCGGTGGCTTCTCCTGCTGTGGCGCACTGGCCCTAGGCACGTGGACTTCAGGAGCTGCTGCACGTGGGCTCAGCAGTTCTGGTGCTCCGGCTCTGTTGCTCCGCAGCGCATGGAACCTTCCTGGACCAGGGATAGAACCGGTAGACACCGGGACCAGGGATAGAACCGATAGACTGATAGACTGGTATCCAGTTCTATCAGCCTGCGTTGCAAGGTGGATTCTTAACTGCTGTGCCCCCGAGGGAGACTTTTTACTTTTTCTTTTCTTCTTTTTTTTTTCAGCCTAGTAGCATGCAGGAATCTTAGTTCCATCTGAGCCACCAGGGAAACCCAAGAATTCTAGAGTGGGGAGCCTATCCCTTCTCCGACGGATCTTCCTGACCCAGGAATTGAACACAGGTCTCCTGCATTGCAGGCGGATCCTTTACCCCCTGAACTATTAAGGGAAAAGCCCTTAGTTCCCCCACTAGGGATCAAACCCGAGTCCCCTGCAGTGGAAGCTCAGATCCTAACCACTGGACAGCCAAACCCTTCTTATCATACAAGCATATTATTCAAGCCCCCACTGCCTTTGGGGAAGGGACCCAGGGCCTTTCTGGCATTTCAAAGGCTACCCTCCCTTTTCCACTTGGTTTGCAAAGAAAGTTCTGGGGGTGGTGGGGGGGAGGTGGTGTGTTTGCATTGGAACCTCCTTGATGGAAAAGGGGCCACAATTGGGCCCTCTGCCCTTCCTTACCTGGAAGCAGTGTATGCTGCCCCTGGAACAAGGCTGCTGGTGGTGCAGGGTGACCCGGAGGAGCTGCCTGTTGGAGCCCAGTTGGGGCGCAGAGCTGTGACGAACCTGACGAGTGTCTTCATGGCTGTGGGCACTGCCAGCTAGACCGGGTGCGGCATATCTCAGCTCCCTCCCCACCCATGCCTTAGCAGTGAGCACTGAGTATCAGCTCGTCCCGAACATGAGCTGAGTGCATGCTTTTCTCCCCTTCCCTCCGGGTTGCCAGGTGGCTCGCAGGTAACTCGCTCCGCTGGTGATGTTCTGGCCGTGGTGGAGCGGGGGGCAGGTGCGGAAGGGAGGCTGGGGGGCCACAGAGAGCTGGGTGCTGAGCCAGCAGCTGCTCCACACTCTCTCCTGAAGCCTTTTTCCAGGCCCTGCCTGCGGTCCTGGGCCAGTGGGGGCGTCCCCAGGGGCTGGCACTGGAGCAGAGCCTGCCAGCCTGCTTGCCGTGGGCGAGCCTGCATTTATTGTGGCAAAGGAGTTGCCAGGGGCCAAGATTATAAATCACCAGAGCCAGGAGGCAAGAGCCAGCCTCAGGCTTGGCTCTCCGGAGCTGAAAGCCTCCACATGGCTTGTCAGGATCAACTTCCGAGCCCCAGAGAGTTCTCCGAAAGAGTCCACAAGTTTGAAGAGACAGAGGAAAAGTGCTCTTGGGGATTCGATTTGGTCGGAGCTTAGCACAAGCACAGCTTTCGGCATGGTGGGTCTCTGACAGCCTCTGTTTCCCTTTTTCACCTTCTCTCCCACCCCACCCCTGCTTTCTGTTCTCAGTGCTGGTTTTCTCCCTTTCGTCTCCCTTCGTAACAGGAAAGTCTGTAAGAAGTACTCACCTTCTAATTCTCACCCTCTCACCCATCACACCACAGTCATCACACCCGCACACCTGACAACTCTGAGCCTGAATAGCTTAAAAACGACCCGGCTTTGAAGAGAGTACATCCCGTCTAAGAGGCCAGGTTTGGAGTCACGTGAGAGTTGGGATCAGGTCCATCTGACTAAGTGGGAGGGGTAGATCTTCCAAGCTAGAATGGGTTTTATTCTCCACCTAATCCCTTGAAATCCTTTCTGGAACAAGGTGGGAACAATCAGTCAAGTAAATCCATTTTCACCACATGCAGTGGAATATGGATCCTTGCGAATGACTACTTTCTTTCAAGCACCCGGAGCCAGGCTCCACTAAAAATATGTTAAAAAGAGAAATGCAGGCTGGAGGGGAAAAGCTTCAAAAGAGCAGCTGATGGAGTCCCTCGACACGGCTCTTGAACAGGCTGCCTGCCTCTTCACGGCTGGGAGTGGGAAGAGTAGGTTTGCACCTGTTGGGCTGAAATACGTCCCCCCCAGCCTTGGAGAGCCGAGAAGGGCTGCCTGGGGAGGAGGTTCAGGCCAATTACCCATTCTGAGCACATGTGAAGCCCCAGCCTGTAACGCACATGAGAGGTGCTTGAGGTCTCACTGGTCCTTTTCCACCCTGAGCGGCTGCTGTAGCCTCCCGTCTTGCAGAGGAAGGTGCGATGCAATTACAGTGTGTGCCCAAGGGAGGCAAGTGGCTGAGCTGCGCTTCAGTTCAGCGTGCGGGTGGGGCGAACTGCATCCTCCAGAATCCACACGTTGAAGTCTTGATCACCCTGATCCCCCCTTTCCTCACAACGTGACCTTATCCAGAGCGGCGTTGCCAAAGGGTAGCTCATTAGGATGAAGTACTGCTGGAATCCAATATGCCCAAAGCCAATGTGACTGTCGTCCTTATTGTCGTCGTTCAGTTGCTCAGTCGTGTCCAACTCTTGGCGCCCCATGGACTGCAGCACGCTGGGCTTCCCTGTCCATGGCCAACTCCCGGAGCTTGCTCAGACTCATGTCCATCAAGTTGGTGATGCCATCCAACCATCTCATCCTCTGTCGTCCCCTTCTCCTCCTGCCTTCAATCTTTCTCAGCATCAAGGTCTTTTCTGAGTCAGTTTTTCGCATCAGGTGGCTGAAGAATTGAAGCTTCAGCTACAGAAAGGAGGAATTTGGACACACACACACGCAGAATGCCGTGTGAAGATGAAGGCTGAGATCTGGTGGGTGCTGCTACAAACCAAGATATGAGGAAGATGGGCAGCAAACACCAGAAATAGCCAGTAGAGAGGGGCAAAAACCGGAATTCTTCTCCCTCCGAGCCTTTTGAAAGAACCAGCCCTGCCGACACCCTGATCTCAGACTTTCAGCTGCAGAGCCCTGGGACCACAGTTCTGCAGTTTGAGTCGCCCTGTCTGTGGTTCTTCGCTCTGGGGGCCCTGGCACAGGTGCAGGGTCTGTGCCTTTCCCACGTGTTTCCCCGATTCTCAGCTGAGTGATGAGAAGACTTCCGGGGGGCCGGGCATCTTCGCGCCTCTGCTGGAGGGGAGGAAGGGGCAGGCTTGCCATCTGGGGTCCCGCGTCCCCACACGCAGATTGGCTGTCCTCAGCCCTTCTCTCCCTAAGCACCGTCCACCCCCTCCTGTTGCTCCTAGGGTCCTCCCGTGTCTGCACTTGCATGTAGGGGGAGAGATTCATGACGAGTGCTCCCTGGGGGCTCCATCTGTGACGCACAGCGGCCGTGCAGAGGCGAACGCCCCACAAAAGTAGTTTAAGCACAGCCCACTGGTGGGGCCCTTGGAAAGGTTTATATTTTGATAATGGGCTTTTTTTTTTTTCCCCTCCTGGAAATGTATCTGTTATGGGGACCAAATCAAAAAGAACTCACTCTGGACTCTGGACCCCTGGGGCGTGGTCTGGGGGCTGGGGTGGTGGCAAAGGCAGGGAGGGAGGAATGTGAAACAGAGGGTCGGTCCTTGGCCAGTGACCCTGCAGAGCTGCCCCGCAGTGCCACCCTCGGGTGTGGTGGTCCTGCGGGTCACGGTGGACCCGGAGCCACCTGGGTCCACGCAGAGCTCCTTAAAGATGGACTTGGGGTCAGGAAAGGAGCTGATCATCTAAGGAGAGAGTTGACACTGGCAGTGTGATGGCAGTCATGCTGGCCAAATTCGGGAGTCTCATCAGTCACCTGCCTGGCTCTGATCTCCGGGAACCCCTTCGAATCTCAGGGCCACCCCTCCTGTGTGAGGAGGCTAACAGTGCGGGTTTCAGGGTTTCCCGAGGGCCCCCGGAACAGTTACAGCTCCCCTCCCTTGGTCTCCCCAGGTGAGCCCCAGACTTGGAGGCGGCGCTCACTCTTTCCACCTGTTGCCTGTGGAGTCTCCTCTGTGCTGTAGACAGATGGTCTCCCCTCGGGCCCCTATGCCCCACCTCCCCTAAGTAATGACGCCTGATATTCCTTCCAACTTCAGTGGGTTTTCTGGGAAATTATAGATGTGCTCTGGAGGGGCAGTGGGCTCTGGGAAGTCAGGTCCTTTGTGGGGCTGACAGCCCCCCTGAAAGGAGACACCAGCTCCGTGGCCAGCGTGGTTTGTGTGTGTGTGCGCGCGCGCGCGTGCTCCTGAGCCTCTTAGAACCACCGACGAGGATGACGGTCCTGCTGCCAGACTGTTGGGGATGTGTCTGAGGTGTCAGGATGCTGTCAATGTGTTGTGAGCTTCATTTGGAAATTTCAGTATTTAATTCAACTCAATGGAACTGTTCACTACCAGTAAAGCAAAATGCCTGGAGATGTTCAAAGGCCCTGAGCCTCTGTCCTTTATCGTGAATGGTGAGTCTGTGTTATATTTGTGGTGTCTACCTAGTGGTGATACGGGATATTTCCCTTTGGAGGAAAAATGGGAATCTTTATTAAAAACAACTAAATATTACTGAACACACTGATTTAGGAGTGACAGCGATGTGGCATGACTGTTAAAGTTTATACCTAGGTGATTTTGACAGTTTTTTTTACTGTTTCTTGATGACTTTGGCCCCTTGGTGTCACTCTGCCTTACAATTCGTGCTCTCCATGGAAGGGGAAACGTTCCTGGACCCTCCGTGCGGTCGAGGGGTTGGACGTGGGACTTTTCTCTCTAATCTCTGCTAATCACATTGAGACATGCAGGCCTGGCTTTCCAGGATGCCCTCTCTGAGCCCCAAAAGCTAAGGAAGAGAGAGAGAGAGATTGAGGGAAAAGGCAGAAAGAGCTTTTGGCCATGGGATATTACTGTGCCTTTGAGAGTGGTAATCTCTGTGGCTTTCCCCTGCGAGAATAGAGCAATTTTCCACTCTCATCAAGAAGAAAGAAGACTTCCCGCTCCGGACAGGAGCTCGCGGGGGCCTCTATGCTGCTCTGGAAATGGCATGAAATGTCAGTACCTTAGACAGGCATATACATTCAGCACCCCTTAGCAGCTTCCCTAACAACCACTCTGGGGTCCGCTGCCTGCCTTAGCGACACGCTTGCATTAGCGGTGCGGTCCAAATGATGGTTTCAAAAAGAGCCACCTGCGCGGGGGCTCTGACCATCTCCTGGTGAGAGTGCTTTAGGCAGGAAACGACATGGGATTTTAGGCAGAATTGCTCTGCCCGTCTGAGCTGAGGCTTACCACGTGGACACAATTACTTGGCCCCTTGTACTGTTCAGCTGTAGAGGGTACGGCGGCAGCGGGGGTCCTCATCTTTCAGCCCGATTTTAAGCTCACGAAGGGAACGTTCTGTCCTGTGCATCAGTGAACTCACTAGGCTACTTTCTCTGACTTTCGTGGAAATACAGTTGGAAGTTAGCACAAAAGGGATGTCAGCTCCAAGAAGCAGAGAGCTTTTTTTGTTGTTGTTTCTCATGGTTGTTTTATTGAAGCCTTGAAGAGATCTTGATACCAGTTTTTGAATTCATGAAAAATATAATCAGGCATTCCATTAGAATGTATTCCGTGGAAATTAGAAGCCGACCTAAGACAAGACGTTCACCAAATGTTAAATGGCGGGGTTTCCAGCTCAAGGTGCGCACCAAGGATCCAAGCCTTTTCTTTCCTCTATCCGAATTCTTGTTATGTTGACTGCTTGTCCTCATGGTCCCAATCCGACGATGACAGCATTAATAATACTGTGTGCTCAGTCACTCGGGCCTGTCTGACTCTCTGTGACCCCGTGGACTGTAGCCGGCCAGACTCCTTTGTCCATGGCATTTTCCAGGCAAGAAGACTGGAGTGGCTTGCTGTTTCCTACTCCAAGGGATAGTCCCAACCCAGGGCTTAAACCCACGTCCACAGACTCTCCTGTATTGGAAAGTGGATTCTTTCCCACTGGTGCCACCTGGGAGGCTAGCATTAATAATAATAATTACTATTATTATGGTGATGTTGTTGTTCAGTGGCTAAGTCATGTCCAACTCTTTGTGACCCCACAGATTGCAGCACACCAAGCCTCCCTGTCCCTCACCATCTCCCAGTTTGCCCAAGTTCGTGTCCATTGAGTCAGTGATACCATCCAAGCGTCTCATCCTCCGCTGCCCTCTTCTCCTTCGCTTTCACTCTTTCCCGGCATCAGGTCTTTTCCATGGTAATGCTAGCTTGTCTGAATTACTTTGTGCCAATCATTATTCTAAGCTCCTCCCATATCTCTTTGTTGCTGCTGTTCATTCCCTAAGCCACGTCTGACTCTTTGCACCCCCATGGGCTGCAGCACGCCAGGCTTCCCTGTCCTCCACCATCTCCCAGATTTTGCTCAAATTCACGTGCATTGAGTCGGGGATGCTATCTAGCCATCATCCTCTGCCGACCCCTTCTCCTCTTGCCCTCGATCTTTCTCCTCTTTAAACGCTCACGTCAGTCTATAAGGTAGGTACCATCATTTCTCATTTAAAGACGGAGAAGCTGAGGCTGAGAGAGTTTCGGTAACGTGTCCAAAGAGACATAGCTCCTAGTTGATGGAACCAGGAGCTGGAGCCAGACGTAGCCTGTGGCCCATGCTTACCTTTCAGAGCTGTATTGTGAGGACTTCCCTGGTAGTCCAGTGGTTGGGGCTCTGCCTGCCAGTGCAAAGACCATGGGTTCCGCCCTTGGTCTGGGAACTAGGTTCTCACATGCCATGGGGCAGCTGGGCCCGTGAGCCTCGTTGACTGAACCTGGAGCGCCCTACAGCCTGTGCCCACAGCAAGAGAAGCTGCTGCAGTGAGAAACCCATGCACCATAACTCGAAAAATCCTGCGCAGCAGCTGAGATCCAACGCAGTGAAAATAGATAAAAGAGTAGGAGGCACTGTGTGTCCAGGTGTTGCTCTTCCCAGCCTCAGAGGTTTGAGAAGGGCCAGGTGGCGTCACATGGCCATCCTGGGCCCAAATTGGCCCCAAAAGGGGCTCGGAAAGGAACTGGCAAGCAGGAAATAGGATTTCCAAGATACTTAAGACAGATCATGTTTCATGCCTTAGAGCTGAGTGTGTTGCTACCCTGAACAGAATATGGATTCCTACAGCAAGGAAGAAGTAGGAAATTGCAGTCAGCATCGATGAATAATATTTCTGCCACATTAAGAAAGAATCCATCCACCCGCTTGCAAATTAAAAAACAATTTTCTAGATAACTTGAGTTTAAAGGAAAATTAAAAACAAAATTAAAAGCCATTTAGAAATAATTGAGAATGGATGAACTAAAGTGTACCTCCCCGAGAGGAAAATTCTAAAAAGAAAAACAGCCCATAGAGAAAAAAAAAAAAAAACAAGAGGTAATAGCAGGGCTACACAGTTCAATTCAGTTCAGTCACTCAGTCATGTCCGACTCTTTGCGACCTCATGGACTGCAGCACGCCAGGCCTCCCAGTCCATCACCAGCTCCTGGGGTTTATTCAAATTCATGTCCATTGAGTCGGTGATGCCATCCAACTGTCTCATCCTTTGTCGTCCCCTTCTCCTGCTGTAGGGCTACACATAGAAACAAAACAAAATGCAAAACACACCAGAGGACAGGCCCACCCGGCTTTAGCAGGCATGCTTGACATTTTTAAGGGGCACCTGGTGCCTGTAGCATAAACTGTTCCACAGAACAGAAAGACGGTGATTTCCAGTCCACTCCATGATACCTCTGACCCTAGATCCAGACAAGACTAACACAGACAAGGCCGCCCCATGTAGAAAAATGGGGTGGAAATTTCCAACTAGAATCTTAAAGAAAATACGGCAATACCTTGGAAGATCATCTTTACTCAAGGAAGGAAAACATGATTCAGACTTAGGGAATCTGTTAATGCCACTCCCAATAATCACAGTTAAAACAGAGAAGTGATATGACCGCCTCTCAGCCCGACATGCTGCCCAACACATGCATTTAGTACGAGGGAGCTAGAAGTCTGGAAGCTACATTTCCCCGACTTCCTTGCAACAGGGTCTCTGGTTAATTTCCACCCAATGAGAGGCACCCATTGGTCTGGTGAACAGGAGAAGGAGAAGACTGGACAGGAGGTGTGGGGCAGAACCATTTAGTAGCCGAGCAGGTGCTAGACTGCCTGGCCCCCGTGCCACCTCTAACATGACAGGCCATGACGTCAATGCTCTTCTGGAACTTTCTGCAGCATCACCTCATGGAAGAGAGTGGGCACACACCTGTTCAAAGTTTTAGATACAAAGAGCTCCCCCCAAAGATAGAGTCTCCCTCCTGCCAGTTGAAGCAATGCAAGAAATGGAGAAAGTCATCTTTCAGAGAATTGTCCTGCAGACTCTGTTTGCGTCTGTGTTTGTGCGTGTGTGCTCAGGCTTGTGAAACAGTCTTATTATTTTTCTGTAAAACACTCGGTACAATAAACTCAGATTTGAGGGGAGGCTTATGGATAATGTTTTGAGAGAGGGGTCTCACTGACTTCGCTGGTGACCTGTGGTGACCTGTGGAAGCTTCTAACTCTGTTTTGAGTGTGCGAGGAGGTGGCAGCCCTCGAGGGTCTGCAATAGACGCCATCATTCATTGGTACTGAACAGCTTCGCGACAGACGTCCTGCGGATTGCTGTGCCAGCATCGTCTAACTCAGTCTGCACTGTTTATGGATGTAGTCACTGAACTTTGGAGGAGGAGCTACTATGTGGAAAACACTCAGCCAGGGTCGGGGGTTGCAGTGATTGATAAGCAGGATTCTGTTTCTGACCTGCTGGAATAGGAAATACGTCAGGGAGGAAGACAGGAAGCCATAATTGGCATGAAGGTGGTGCAAGCCATGCCTCTGGGCCTCCTGGTGAGCGGCCCCGCGCGCCCCGCCCTGCACAGGACAGCATAGTAGCTCCCCAGGGCGGCTGAGGGCGTGGAGCTACACACCGCGTGGGACCAGAAAAGTCCAGGGAAGCTGTCTATTTCTGGTCTGGGGACCACAGTCAGGGAGTGAGGGGAACCCCTCCTCTCCTGTGCACTTTCAAATTTTTTTTTTTTCACTTAAAAATTTTTATTTTATATTGAAGTATAGTGGATTAAGAAAACTAAGATCATGGCATCCAGTCCCATCACTTGATGGCAAATGAAAGGAGAGGAAAGTGGAAGCAATGACAGACTTAATTTTCTCGGGCTCCGAAATCATTGCAAATGGTGACTGAAGCCATGAAATTAAAAGATGCTTGCTCCTTGGAAGGAAAGCTGTGAAAAACCTAGACAGCATATTAAAAAGCAGAGACATTACTTTGCTGCAAAGGTCCATATAGTCAAAGCTGTGATTTTTCCAGTAGTCATGTACGAAAGTGAGAGTTGTACCATAAAGAAAGCTGGGCACCGAAGAACTAATGGTTTTGAACTGTGGTATTGGAGAAGACTCTTGAGAGTCCCTTGGACTGCAAGGAGATCCAATCAGTCAATCCTATATTCACTGGAAGGACTGTTGCTGATGCTGAAGCTCTAATACTTTGGCCACCTGATGTGAAGAGCTGACTCACTGGAAAAAAAACCTGATGCCGGGAAAGATTCAGGGCAAGAGGAGAAGGGGGCGGCAGAGGATGAGATGCTGAGATAGCATCACTGACTCAGTGGGCCTGAGTGTGAACAAACTCTGGGAGACAGTGGAGGACAGAGGAGCCTGGCGCGCGGCAGTCCATGGCGTCTCAAAGAGTCAGACAGGACTTAGCAACCGAACAGCACCACCACCACCAAAATCAAGCTGTGCTTGTTTCAAATGCATAGCAAAGTGATTCAGTTGTGAACATGTGTCTATTTGTGTGTGTGTGTGTGTGTGTGTGTGTGTGTGTGCGTGTGTGTGCTGTTCTTCCTTGCCTTAGGTGGAGACAATGACTGCATGACTGCAGATTTCTTCCCCAAAACTGTGAGGGTCAGGGGCTATGGAACTTTGTAAACTGCTGGAAAAAAACAAAAACTTGCCAGCATAGAATTCTTCATGCACTGAAAATGTCTTGTAGGAGTGAAGAGGAAATAAAGACATTCTTGGAGGAGAACTAGGGGAAATACTCAGCAGCAGACGCACTTGCTTATTCAGTTCTTCTGCCTCCCATGAATTCTCACAAATAAAATCAGCAGTGACCGTATCACGGAAATTGTTGTTTTCATCCTTGTCCTTCAGAAGAACATTATGGCTTTCCGACCCCAAAGTCTGGGCATCTTACGAGCCAGCATCCACTTGCTTGCCCGGGGCTACACATCCCACTTGTGACCAAGGGAGGCTGGGACATGTTCCTCCAGGAAAGGTGGCTTAGGGCGACGTGGGCCAGGCCGAGGCGTAGTGGCCAACTCTGCAGGCCCCAGTCTGGCTCTCACTGTGGGGGACAGGCGTCTGCCATTTGTTGACTCCATCTCATGACTGTCTTGAAGCTTTTCTGTTTCATCGCTGTACTTTTTGGTTGCTCGCCTAGTTTGGCTTTATCACAGTACACTCTGCAGGGCAAGGCGTAATTGCAGGCACGTTTATTTGTACACTGGAGAAGGAAATGGCAGCCCACTGCAGAATTTTTGCCTGGAGAATTCCATGGACAGGGGAGCCTGGAGGACTCCAGTCTGTGGGGTCACAAAGAGTCAGACACGACTGAGTGACTACACTCCCTTTGTGAACAGTTCTTTCACTCACTTTGCAGACACCAGAGCCCTTCTGAAAGCAAACCACCTGCTTTATGTACACTGAAAATGTTTGTTCCAGTCATTCCGAAGGAGAAAGGCACATACCCTGGATTAATGCGTCTGTATAGGATCTAGAAAGATGGCACCGATGAAGTTGTCTGTAGGGCATCAGTGGAGACACAGAAGAGCACAGACTGGCGGGCACAGCAGGGGCAGGGGAGGGTGGGAT
>SJYA01004927.1:0-27967 GCA_006410615.1 Neotragus moschatus
AAAATATGGTATGTCGAGTTATTGCCTTAGTGGATACAGGAAAGAAATGTTTAGCATTTTTGAGGTTCAACTTTAAATATAACATTTGAAAATGAATATATTCCTAGGAAAAAATGCAACGGACTCTTTCCCCCCTTAACACTTTCATGATTGTAAAAAGTCAAAATATAAAACATTTTGACTTTTCAAAAGGCCCCGTATCAATATAATGCTTACAGTGTTTTTATTCTTCATAATTTAAATTCCTGCATTAAAATTAAAATCTATCAGGAAAGAAGCAAAACCCAATACTTTGTGTGTCTCACGTCTCAGGAGAAATGAGACTCATAAGACAGAACCATTATAGGGTACGTGTTGTACATGTACAGATTTCTTTAGTTAGTTATGCATAAACAAAACAGTTAACTTCTGCCTCCGAGGGACTGAGTGTTACAGTATTCTTGCCTTTAAGGGTAAGATTTTTCCTTTCCAAGTAGCATCTGTATTTTCTGGAGTAGGTCAGTGATGGAAGAAGTGACACTTTCACTCTTGTAATGAGGTACCATTAACCAGAGGCCTTTTGTAAGGGTGTAATTTCAAACTTCATTACAGACTAAGGCAGCCACACCGCCCATTACTCAGGAAAATGTGATTCTGTTGTGACTCTGCAATGAGCCTTACATTTTTAATGCACCTTGTTAGAATATTTATGAAGCTCCATCACCGGTAGAGGGCATCTGTCTCAAACATGTGGGTCCCAAGGATATTAACTGACAGGGTTTCATTGCCCTCACTTTCAACTATTTGATTAGGAAAACGGAAGTTAAAGGTACAGGCCATGGTCAGAATTCTTTCTGATATAGTTCTTATTACTAGCAAGGTACTGGAGGTAGAAGTTTTCATTTCTGTTACCAGAGAAAAGCCTCAGCATGAAGGTAGCTGGCTGAAGTCCACAACAGAAGAATGAGCGTATGCTCCTTGTGGTTCCTTTGAATTGTCTAGGGAATGTTCTAGCAAAAGTATGTTTGCCTCAGTCAGGTTTCACCCTTGCTGGTACACCTGACCCCTCAAACATATTTAAAGGTTCTGACTTAACTGATTAAAAATAAAATAAAATTAGTGAAATTTAGTCCTGTCCATGAACTATGCAGTGATTCAGTTCAGAATGGAAGCTGCATCGAAAAGACTCCAGGCTTGAGAGGTGCACGGACCTGGTTTTATGTCTTTCCCCGGGCAGTGCAAGATGTGGGTTCCTGTGAGAAGGGAGCTATCTCCTTGCCAGCCTGGCACCTTCCCACTGACCGTCTCTTCCTAACTTTGGGCTCCTCAATCCTGCAGGTGTACAGGACAGTTCTCCCCCAGCAGGTCTGGTTGGTCACTGACTGTCACATAGTACAGCGAATGGCTCGGAGGTATAGGTTTTGGCTATGAAAATCCATATACGTACGTGTTTGTATATGTAGTCAAAATATAAAAAATAACTTTTTTTCAAAGAATTATTAATAATCATATGACTGAATCATATATCTTCTTATTTTTGCTTTAGCTATTTCTAATATTCATGTATCTTCTCATATTTTTCTTTAGCTCTTTCTAATGTTCAAATTCATAACCACATATGTTCAGTTTTAATTTCCTTTGCATGTATCATGAGAGAGGGAACTATGTTCTTGAATTTGTGAAACACACCTTGACTATATCCTGTTAATATTAGAATAATAGAAATGAAAGCTTTAGTGAGGAAATATATATAGTTCAAAGACTTGAAGTGTGTTACAGATAATTTTTTACTTAACACAATTCCTCTTTAATATAGAGAGATTTAGATAGCTTTTTCCTTTTGAGCTACTTTGTTTTAGTTTTTTTTTAAACTTGCTTTCCTTTGTCTCTGTTTAAATGAGATGAATATTCGTCACTGTCCACTAATCTGCATTGTAAGCAAATCCAGATATCCATCCCACAGTGCTGTAACACTGTGGACTCCAGACTTGTCTATTCTTTTCATTTGTTTTGAAACAGTTTGCTCATGCAGTCCCAGTACTGGGATGATTACCGTGTGACACCGCGTGCTCTCCCATGTCCTGGGGGCTGCTGCTGCTGCTGCTAAGTCGCTTCAGTCGTGTCCGACTCTGTGTGACCCCATAGACGGTAGCCCACTAGGCTCCCCCGTCTNCATTGTAAGCAAATCCAGATATCCATCCCACAGTGCTGTAACAGTGAAAGGATGGACTCCAGACTTGTCTATTCTTTTCATTTGTTTTGAAACAGTTTGCTCATGCAGTCCCAGTACTGGGATGATTACCATGTGACACCGCGTGCTCTCCCATGTCCTGGGGGCTGCTGCGGCTGCTGCTAAGTCGCTTCAGTCGTGTCCGACTCTGTGTGACCCCATAGACGGTAGCCCACTAGGCTCCCCCGTCCCTGGGCTTCTCCAGGCAAGAATACTGGAGTGGGTTGCCATTTCCTTCTCCACTGCATGAAAGTGAAAAGTGAAAGTGAAATCTCTCAGTCGTGCCTGACTCTTAGCGACCCCATGGACTGCAGCCTACCAGGCTCCTCCATCCATGGGATTTTCCAGGCAAGAGTACTGGAGTGGGGTGCCATTGCCTTCTCTGCCTGGGAGCAGCAGTGTGAAAGAAACACCCTGGAGTGGCTTCCTCAAGAACTTACGTAAATTCAGAGTTAAAGATTCAGATAACAGTTGTTTGATTTTTGCAAAAAATACTCATGGCTTTACAGCATCAGTGCATTCTCGACATTATTTACACATTAAGTGTGCACTTGCTTTAATTTAACACTTGTTTCCCTCTCTTGCCTATGGCTCCTCACCCTTGTTTTTAGAAGACTTGATGTATCTGCAGACTGAGTGTGGTCCAGGATGGTTTTTGCTAGGTCCAGTCAGTATCTTCACACTCATAATGATTGCCATTACTTAAAAAATAAAAGTTCATTAAAAAAGATCCAGATTTGTAGATGATCTTTTGAAAACTGACAGGATTGATAATATTGTCCCCTGACCTCACGTGACAAGTGCCTGCACCCCCAGCACCCTCTCCCCCCAGCTTCACTTTCCCTCATTTTGTTCTCCCTGCCAGGACCCTGGCCACGCTAAGTGCTCAGCCCTCGTTCTCTCCTAAACACACTAGCAGCGTAACCAGAATGTTCTGTGCCTACCCCGCTGCCAAGGCATTATGCCACCATATTTAAGTATTTGAATTTCTAGCTTTCATACATGACCACTGGAAAAACCATAGCCTTGACTAGATGGACCTTTGTTGACAAAGTAATGTCTCTGCTTTTTAATATGCTGTCTAGGTTGGTCATAACTTTCCTTCCAAGGAGTAAGCGTCTTTTAATTTCATGGCTGCAATCACCATCTGCAGTGATTTTGGAGCCCCCCAAAATAAAGTCTGCCACTGTTGCCACTGTTTCCCCATCTATTTGCCATGAAGTGATGGGACTGGATGCCATGAGCTTTCTTTTCTGAATGTTGAGCTTTAAGCCAACTATTTCACTCTCCTCTCTCACTTTCATCAAGAGGCTCTTTAGTTCTTCTTCACTTTCTGCCATAAGGGTGGTGTCATCTGCATTTCATTTCTTAATAACTTCTAAATAGCTTATTTAATAACTTTTTGATACCTTTGACACCTTTGACCTTTTTGATAACTTTGATACTTTTTGACAGCACTTTTAGGATGAACTGATAAAGGTAACACACGTGTGGGTGTTAACTTGAGGTGAACGTTGTTTTTTTCAGAATACGGCAGGAGAATGATATGGTTGATTCGGCGCCACAGTGGGAAGCTGTATTAAGGAGACAAAAGGAGAAAATCCAGGCGGACCCGAACAATAGACGATCCAGACACAGATCTCGCTCGTATGTGCTCCCTCTTTGTGCCTGAATTAACAAACTCAGAACTTTTGGTAGCAGGTGGATTCTGGGGCACATTGGGCTGTCTCTTTTGAGGTCTTCTAAAGTGGCTCAGGTTTATCATGATTATACTAGTATTTGTTTGTCATATTTATTTTGTTTTATTGTGACACTCACCAGCTATATCTGAAGGGGTAGAAGTTGGAGCACAGCCAAAGCAAAATGTCATAAAAAAGGCTATCAAGATCATGTTTTATTTTGTTTTTAAACAAAAGAGTATATTCAGCTGAGTAAGTAGGAAGTCTTCTTTGTTCTGGAGCCAGACTGTTGGTAAAATACCTGCTGCTTCTCTCCTCTGAAGCCTTCGTCCAGGTTGAACTAGCTATGACTAACTTCCCATCAGATTACCATTTGTGAGCAGTTGTCAATGAGTGATTCATTACGTCCTAGTCTTGAGATCAGCCTGCCCCTTTTGTAGCTAGGCAGTGCCAAGTGTGAGCACAATTATCCCATGATGATGAGATTGCCAGTCCCCCAGATCAATTTTCTTTTGAACTGATAATGCTTATACTTAAAAAAAATATTTGCATCCCCCAGATTTAGACTCCCCACTCCCACCTCTTGCTCCAAAGCATCTCTTTCGTTTTTTGATGAGCAAGAAGTAGATTTATTAATATAGGGCACTTATGAGAGACATAAGTGGGCAGACAAGGGGACTGTGCTCCAAGAACTAAGAGGGAAAGCAGCTTTATGTATTCTGTCTGTGGATACACACTTCATAGAGCATGGGCCACCCCAGAAGGTGAGAGGCCCTGGGAGGTGGTCATATTCCATAGAGAGAATGTGACCCATTTTAAAAGGTGAGAGTGGCCCCCAGTCATGCCTTTGTAAAAGATGCATACTTTTGGAATGTATCGTTTGTTTGGCTGTAGTGGGTCTGTGTGCCGCGCAGGCTTTTCTCCGGCTGTGGCGAGTGGGGGCTGCACTCCAGTTGCAGCCAGCTGGCTTCTCACTGCAGTGGCGTCTCTTCTCGTGGAGCGTGGCCTGCAGGGCATGTCGGCCTCCGTGCTTGTCGCTCCTGCGCTCTGGGGCACAGGCTAGGAGTTGGGGTGCACAGGCCTGATTGCTGCACCACAGGCGGGACCTTCCTGGACCAGGGATCGAACGCGTGTCTCCCGCATGGGCAGAGGGATTCTTTAGAGCTGAACCATGCCGGGGAAGCTCCAAAGCGTACATTTTTAAAAGGAAAAGTGAGCTGGGACTGACTACCTATGTCCCTTTATGATCCCGGGTGGTTGGATGCCTCGTGTTGCCTAATGTGGAAGGAGAGATAGTATCTCAGGTATGGGTTTTCTTTATTCCATCAGGGGAGGAATTACACTGGCCGAGTTTTGAGTGATACAACCTTGCATTCCTGGGATAAATGCCCAATAAACCTACTATCGTTTCCATATATTGCCAGTTTCTATTTAATATTTTGTTAAGTTTTTTTCCATATGTTCATGAGAGATTCTGGTTTACAATTTTCTTGTCATATTTGTGTCAAATTTTTTTTTTTTAACAAGGATATGGTGATCATTTAAAATAGTTTAGGAACTTTCCTTGTTTTCTCTATTTTCTGAGAGTATAAAATTAACAGTATTCTTTCCATAAATATTGATATCATTTACCCAGGAAACCAACCCTTCCATGAACTTTCTTTGTGGTAAGTCTTAAAGTACAAATTGAAATTCTTTAACAGATACTGGGCTGTTAAGATTGTGTCCACTTGTTATGTGTAGGTTTTGGTAGTATATGTTTTTAAAAGAATTTGTTCCTTTTATCTAAGTTGTCATCTTTTAATAAAAAAAATTGTTTATAATAATTCTTTTAGTGTCCTTTGAACATCTGTTGTGATATTACCTCTTTCATTCCTGATTTGAATAAATTATTTCTTCTTTTAATTTTCTCCTTAATTGTGTTTTCTAATTTTTCAAAGAACTAATTCTGGGTTTTGTTGATTTTCTTTGTCTATTAACCATTCATTGATTTCTACTCTTTATTACTTTCTTCTATATATTTTGTCTTTTATTTGCTTTTTTTTTATCTTCTTAAGGTGACACTGAAATCTGTGATTTCTTTGACCTTGTGTTTTCTTTTTTTTTTTTTTTTAGTAGTGTGTTATTTAATTTCCAAGTATTCGGAGATTTTCTACATATCAAATTACTGTTAATTTCTGATTTACTTGTATTTTGGTTAAAATCTGTAAGATTCCAATCATTTCAAATTTATTGAGATCTATCTTAAGAGCTAGCATGTAGTCTTTAACGATGAATGATCTGATGGACTTGAAAAGAGTCATTCTCAGTTGTTGGGTATAGTCTACAAATGTCAGGTAAATCTAGTTAACTGAGAGTGTTGTTTGGATGCTCTGTGACTTTACTGATTTCTTTGTCTACTTTTCAATCAGTCATTGAAAGAGATGTTAAAATTTCTAATAATTGTGTATTTTTCTGTTTCACCCTTTAGTTCTGTGAGTTCTTGTTTCGGGTTAGTTTGAAGCCCTGGCATTAGGTACACACATATTTGTGGGGAAAAAAAGTGGTTTTTTTGGTCTGCCTGATAAATTGACCTTTATATCATTGTGGAGTGTCCTTTATTCTGGTAATATTCTTTTCTCTATGTCCATTTTACCCACAAACTTTTGTGTGTATATGTATGTGTGTACTTAGATATAGCCATTATACTTTTTTCATGCTCACTTTTTACGTGGTATATGAAAGTGAAAGTCACTCAGTTGTGTCCAACTCTTTGTGACCCTACGGACTGTAACCTCTGTCCGTGGAATTCTCCAGGCAAGAATACTGGAGTCAGTAACCATTCCCTAACCAGGGGATCCTCCTGACCGAGGGATCACCCAGGCATCCCACATTGCAGGCAGATTCTTTACCAGCTGAGCTACTGCTTCCCAGGTGGCACTAGTGGCAAAGAACCCGCCTGCCAATGCAGGGGACAGTAGAGATGCAAGTTCAGTCCCTGGGTCAGGAGGATCCCCTGGAGGAGGAAATAGCAACCCACTCCAGGGTTCTTGCCTGGAGAATCCCATAGACAGAAAGGCTGTGGGTCACAGGGTCACACAGACAGGGTCACAAAAGAGTCGGACATGACTGAAGTGACTTTTATTTTAGGCCTAAGTATATCTTTATGATTAAAGCCCATCTCTTGATCTCTTGTAGATTGCAGTAATTTGTCTTTAAATTTTTTTTTTTAATCTAGTCTGACCATCTATAACTTAAATTGAGTGTTTAGGATACTTATGGGTCACATAATTATTAATATTTGGGGTTTAAACTTTCTTTTAAATCTTACGTGATAAAAATATCAGACCACAGAGAGGGTTATCTCAGAACAATGCAGTTGTATGAGAGAATCCTGTTAATAGTATGATATGTACCTTTCTGGAATTTAGTTTTTAGAACAAACCATAAAAAGACTTGGCAAATGTTTGTGGTATGACTTTCTAATTGAACTTGATTATTTGACTGTGTAGCTGATATGGCCAAAGTACAGTTAACAAAAAAAAAAAACCAATTTGAAGAGTAATTCTTTCAGACGTTGCTCTGGCAGATTGAGAAAGGATAGGAAGCAGGAAGAGCAATTTAAAAATTTTTTCAGTGGTCCAAGTGTGAGGTGGTTTTAACTCAGAAAAGATTGTGGTAGTGGAAGTAGAGGAATACACATTTGGAAGGAGAGCTGACGGGTTCCTAGTGTGAGAGAGAGTGTGGATGCACTTTAGAGTTGACATATTAAGTGAGTAGCCATGCCTTTTTACATACTTCATCCATGAGGTGGAGAGACATGGTCTGGTATCTGTGGGAAGTGTTAAGGTTTCTGTTTCATTAGGTTTGAAAAACCAAGTTGGCGAACCAATGGAAATGTCAGGTAGGCTGTTAGATAGAAGTGTTAAAATTCTACAAGATTGTTCATTACTTTATTTAGGACAAACTGGGCTCTGTCTTCTATTTGATCATGACGTCAAAAACCCAAGGTTTATTGACAATTAAGGAAATACTGATTGGTGCTGTTGTTAAGGACAGACCTATGTCTGCATTCTGGGCCTCTGAATGTTAGCTTATTACCTCATCTCCATGAACTTCTTAGTGTTATGTGTACAACATAGATGATCCCGTCCTGAAGAGATTTTGCTGAACAATAAGTCAAATCACGTATGTCAAATGGCAGCATAAATACTCACAATTGCAATTACTATAATTAGTGAGTTCTCCAGGTCTCAGTGTATCCATATAAATAAGTTACTTGATTTTTTTTCCCTTGAAATGGGGAACAGCTAAGAAAAGAGAGCAGGTTGAGGTCACTCACATTAAAACTAGAATTTAGGAATCTCTAGGAACCACTACAGCTTGTCTTTTCTCTTTTAAGTGAAAACGTAGAGCAGCATCTGAAGAAAGTAATTAAAATTGTTCTTTAAATGCATCAATGTTTGTGAGTGTATTTAGCATTTAAGACATCTAGTAAATCACATATCTGTCAGTTACTCCCCTATTCGTGAATTCCTGTGGTTTGTGCATCAATTGCCCGTGTAGAGGTGTCCACTGAGAATTTAGAATGTTATGATACATCATTCACACAGGATTCACTCATTGCTTTTTAAATCTCCAATGAAAAACTAGAAAATTGTGTTCATTATTAAATACCAGAGATACACAGTTGTAGAAAATACAAAATCCTCTCTCTTAAAACACATACACTGAGATATGATTGGATATAATTTACTTGAATGTGGGAATGGTCCTATCTAGTTTATTTTTCAGCTTCATTGCAAAGACATTGATTTTACATATCACTGGGAAACTTAAATGAAATTTCTTTTCTACATGGGTGAATTTTTTTATTCACTGGGATATTTGGAAAAGACATGGAAGTTGAAACAGTAAGTTCTCACAGGTTCAACTTGTGTGTGCATGAAGGCTCAGGCTCCCTCTGGTGGCAATAATGTCTTACTACTTCTATGAAAAACAAAGATGAGGTTGTCAGGGTGGAATGATGTTCCCAGTTAAAACAGAAGTCTGATGCCTTAGATAAAGATTTAGCACTTAGTGCCTGGAAGTGACTCCTGAGTGATCTTCAGCAACATGGTTTCTGGGCTCTGTGGCTTTCTAATCTTTCTTTAATTCCAAGAGGGGGAGAGGGAAGGAGGAGAAGATTTAAGACATGGCATAATCATACCTATTCTGACCACTCAGGAATTTGATAAGCAGTTACTGAATTAAGTGCTCTGAATGTTTCAAATAAAGATATTTTATAAAATTGATTGTTTTAGTAACACATTTTCAGCTCTAAATTTCCTTCTATGGCAGTGATTACAAAAATAAGTCAAATGCTGTCATATGTATTTTTTCAGCATAATATAGTATACAAAATATAGTATATTATCTACTATAATATGGGCTTCCTTGGTGGCTCAGATGGTAAAGAATTTACTTGCAACGTGGGAGAGCCGGATTCAATCTCTGGCTCCCTGGAGAAGGGAATGGCAACTCACTCTAGTATTCTTGCCTGGAGAATTCCATGGACAGAGGATCCTGGTGGGTTATAATGGGGTCACGGAGAGTCAGACACAGCTGAGTGAATAACACTCTACTATAACATATAGCACATATTATATGTTATTCTATTTTCTAGATAATATAATTAGAGTGTTTGGGGGATATAAAAGAAGACTATATGGAAAAAAGAAAAATTATTTCTATGATGTCTTATCAAAGAAATCTCTCTGAAAAGTAAATATTAATTTGAGTTATTGGTATAAAGTGTGTATGAGGGATGTTTTTTGAAAAATATTAGGCTCATATTGGACTGCATGTGTGTGTTTTATATACATTGTACCTGTGGAAACTCATGGTTCTATTTTCTTGGAAATTTATTTGGTGAGTTCAAGTAAAACACCTGCATAATTAAGGGCCTTTAAGTTAAGAAAAATGTCTGTTAAAATTGCACAGCTTTCAGAATCCACAAATCAATGTTGAGTCGCACATCATGAGATCATCCTAAATTATTGATGAAATGCATGCAGATGTCAGCATAAAAATTATACCGTTCTCATTAGCAAGTAACCCGTGTTTACATTTATTAAATCACAGGTCGTCTAGCAATTGGAGGAAATTAGCATTTTTTTTCTTTTAGCTTTGGCACTTTCCCCTGACTTAATGTTTTTTGAGACTGCTGGCATTTCAGAACGCAGTTTGGTTAAGTACATGACTGTTATGGTGCCATAGCATTTAAACATGTAGACTAAATTTCTGAATCTTTTAGGACCAGTATTCATGTCTGGAAGGACTAATGTTCTTTTCAGATAAGTGCTCAGTAGCTCAGTTGTGTCTGGCTCTTTATGACCCTGTGGACAGGCTGTAGCCCACCAGGCTCCTCTGTTCATGTGATTTTCCAGGCAAGAACACTGGAATAGGTTGTCACATCCCCCTCTAGGGGATCTTCCCAACTCAGGGATAGAACCTGAGTCTCCTGCATTACAAGTGGATTCTCTTCCCACTGAGCCACCGGGGAAGCCCTCTTTTAAGATAACATTTTTCCAGTGTTTCTGAGATGTGAGTGAAAGCCATTCCTTGTGGAATTGCAGCATTAATACCTTTTTGGAAAAATTGAAGTGTCATTGATTTACAGTGTTGTGTTGGTTTCAGGTGTACAGCAGAGTGGTTCAGTTACACGTGTATGCTTTTCCAGATTCTTTTCCCTGATAGGTTGTTGCAAGATATTGAATATAGTCCCCTGTGCTGTACAGTAGGTCCTTGTTTATTTTATATATAGCAGTATGTATGTATCAATCTCAAGCTCTCAATTTATCCCTCCCCCCAATAGTAATATTTTTCAATTTTTAATTGGAGGATAATTGCTTTACAAGTTTTGTGTTGGTTTCTGCTGTACAACAATGTGAATCACCCACAAGTATAAAACATGAAAATAATAAATAATAATAAAATAAACTTATTTTTTTTTCTTTTCTGATAATTAAGGTAAGCAATTCTCTTGGCTAAAAGAAAAAAAAATCAGACAATACAGGAAAATGTAAATAAGAAAATAAAATTAAGTGCAATTCCAGCACTCGGGAATATCTGTGGTTGCCAGCTGTTTGCATCTTGCTCACGTCCACCACTAGGCATGGGGTTGGCAGCCTTGAGGACCGTGTCCTCCTTGCCCCTCATTTCTTCATTCTCCTGCCCTNAGAAAAAAAAAGTCAGACAATACAGGAAAATGTAAATAAGAAAATAAAATTAAGTGCAATTCCAGCACTCGGGAATATCTGTGGTTGCCAGCTGTTTGCATCTTGCTCACGTCCACCACTAGGCATGGGGTTGGCAGCCTTGAGGACCGTGTCCTCCTTGCCCCTCATTTCTTCATTCTCCTGCCCTCCTCCCTCCTGCTGTCAGATTATGACATTCCTTCGTTCTTTTAAGATTTGCTTAGTTCCTGTTTCAGTGTCATTCTCTCCCGCGTTATTCAGTGCCCACGTAATGGAGCTTTATGACCATTTGGCCTCTTCCTTCCTTCACCAGACTTTGGCTGTGGTACTGCCATATCGTGCCTTTGAACAGTGGTTTTCACCCTGGGATAGTCTTTCCTCCCAGGGGACATTTGGTGGAGTCTGGAGATGTTTTGGTTGCCTCACTGGGGGCGGGGGGTGTTACTGGCATCTAGGTGTCAAGGCTGTTCAGTCCAGTCCAGTCACTCAGTCGTGTCTGACTCTTTGCAACGCCATGAACCGCAGCGCACCAGGCCTCCCTGTCCGTAGGTACTAGTCATCCTGCAGTGGTCAGGACAGCCCCCAGCAACCACAGATGACATCTGACCCCAATGTCAGCAGTGCGGCGGTCAACATACCCTGCCCTTAAGACAGCCTCAGCACTGCTCCGTCCTGAAACAAGTGTGATTCCCAGCAGACTCGCTTCCTAACCTAGATGCTGTGTGATGCTGAGGATTACTGGGTGACTTCCTGTGAGAATCAGATGCTGGTGTATAATTACAGTGGAACCATCTTTCATCTTTCTGTATATAAACAGAATAATAGTTTAGTGCTTTTCAATATTAGGACCTTCTCTCTGGCAGTATAGTTAACTGGGCTAATGTATTGTCTAGTGAACCAGATCAGCCACATGTAGGAAAGGCAGATCCCATATAGAAGATTCTTCCAAAGACACGTTTTAAGTGTTTTAAGCCTACAATTTTATTTTTAATAACAAACTCTACCTTTAACAATACCATATTTTATATGTCTGAGACCAAGGCTTCATTCCCTTTCCCTTATCTTCTGTGTTTTGACTCCTTTTGAGTGGATTAAAAGGTCTGCAGATTTTTTTTTTTCTCTTTCTCTACAAAGGAAAAAACTACTTAGTCAATTCAGTTGTGAGAAAGTAGTTTATTGTATTCTGTGGGCCCACAAAGACCTACCAGAATGTCTCAGTGGTGTCCTTATTAACTGAGAAAAATGAAAGCAATGATAATATCATATGCTGAAAGTGATATTGAGCCCAGAAATGCTGATACAGATTATAAATTTAAAATTCCACAGGAGAGCGTATCGGTGGCTTTGTTTGGCTGCAGGCATTTTAATTGTTGGGGTTTAGGTGTTTTCTCTGGGCCTTTGTTAGAACTTGGTTCTCTTGAAAGGACTGATGAAAGCTTATCATTTTCTCACTAGGGGAAAAAAATCATTCTGTGGCAACAGTTGCTGTGATCATAGATTTCTGGTTCTCACTGCTATTACGGGGACCCTGAACACCCGAATACTGGCTTTGAATTTCTCATTCTAGAAAGTTAAACATAGTGGTACAGTTTCTATTCAAGTAGTTCATAGAGGAGAAATTTGTACAGTCTGTAGACAGGGTGGAGACGGGCATGTGGGAAGATGGCAGCATGGGCCACAGACATGCTCCAGTCCTTGTGAACCCAGATCTTCGCCCAGAAATGCCATGTCAGATGCAGTGAGAAAGGACAGTGAGTCAGCAGCACGCAGTCTGCCAGCCTGGCTGTCCCACCATTTTCCTTCCCCTTGTGGTGTTGCTTCTACTACGTGATCATGGATCGCATCGGGACTTCTCCATATTAATACAGTCAAGCTTAATTCTTTTGATTTAACTGAGAAGTAGTTAGAAGGACCAGAAACAGAAGCCTCAGATCAGTCTTCATTGTAAAACCACCACTGGGGACTGTAGATTTGCCCTGCTGCTGCTAAGCTCTTCATTAAGTGGAGCCCTGGTTGTGGCTGATTTTTATGTCTTTCCTTTTTCTTCAGTGGACTAGCAGATAAATCGTCTGGTATCTTTGTGCTAACCATCCCCCATTAGCTCTCCCTGTTCAGCCTTTCCTTGTCAGGTATCAGCTGGCAGATAAGAACTTCACAGTCTGGAAACTGGTAAAATTGTGGCTCTGCTGAAGTTAGAGATTAGGTCATTGGATGAAGCGTGTGTGCTGAGATGAGTGTTGTTCTTTCTATTTATAGGAGAAGTCCCGATATCCAAGCGAAAGAAGAGCTGTGGAAGCATATCCAGTGAGTACTGTCTTTCAAACTCACGTGGTTTGAAGGCACTTATGAGGACACAGAGGGGCAGCCTAGGGCTGAAGCCTGCGAGGTGGTCTTCACTGCCGTCATGGTGTGGAGCCTGGCACTCAGCGGTGGTGCCTCAGCAGGCAGCCCCACCATCTTTCCTGAGGCCAGACAGCCTTGCCTGTAAATGAGCCTCAGAGAGGCCAACACTGTGTAAATAAACACCAAGGAAAAGACACCTGGTACAGGAGAGAGAAGCAGATCTTTTTAGGGAGATAGGAGATGCTGGCGAGTCATCTGTATCCTGAATAAAGAAAAACTGCCAGAGGGTAGAAGAGCTACTGAAAAGGTTTTCCTCCCATTTTCCCCTTAAATACATACTAGTGTTTGTTTTTTTAAAGTTTTATTTATGTCTATGTTTTAGTTTTTGGCTGCAGCGTGTGGAATCTTAGTTCCCTGACCAGGGATTGAACCCATACCCGCTTCATTGGAAGGCAGAGTCCCTTCCCAACACTGTCAAGGAAGTCCCAAATGGACACCAGTTTTCTTACTCTGCATTCCTGGCTTATATCTCTATTAGTTTTATTAACACTGTGTTGTAAGACAAGATTCAGTTCAGCTCAGTCGCTCGGTTGTGTCTGACTCTTTCCTACTCCATGAACCGCAGCACGCCAGGCCTCCCTGTTCATCACCAACTCCCGGAGCTTACTCGAACTCATGTCCATCGAGTCGGTGATGCCATCGAAACATCTCATCCTCTGTCGTCCCCTTCTCCTCCTGGCTCCAGTGTTTCCCAGCATCAGGGTCTTTTCCAGTGAGTCAGTTCTTTGCATCAGGTGACCAAAGTATTGGAGTTTCAGCTTCAGCATCAATCCTTCCAATGAATATTCAGGACTGATCTCCTTTAGGATGGACTGGTTGGATCTCCTTGCAGTCCAAGGGACTCTCCAGTCTTCTCCATCACCACAGTTCAAAAGCATCAATTCTTTGGGGCTCAGCTTTCTTTAAGAAAAGAAAGGTTTTCTTTTTCTTAAAGAAAGCTGAGCCAAGATTAGAAAGGTGAAAACTCACCTTTGTAAATGGTGTTAGTATTTATGTCAAAACTTTCATTCTCTTGCTCATTCCCTTCTAGAAAAGAGCTTGTGGATCCGTCTGGACTGTCAGAAGAACAATTAAAAGAGATTCCATACACTAAAATAGAGTATGTCTTTGAAAATCTTTCTTAAAAAGTTTTATTAATATTTGTAAATGAGTGATCCATCCTTACTCTCCAGAGGCGTTCCTTTCAGTGCTTTGTCTTTACAGTTTAAATAAAAGTAAAAATAACTATAGAGGAAGAAGTAGAAAAGGGTGTATTAATGTTAATTATTGTCATTCTATACTGAGGTCACTCTCTCTCTCATAGACTGTAAAGGGGGATGGAGATTTTCCACTTCGCTCAGGGTTGCTATCCCTAAGCAAGCACTATTCAAGGGTCAACTGTATGATAAAGTTTTATTTGCATGTTATGATGGAGGTAGTTTTCTTTTGTTAACTTGTGAAATGAAAGCCATTTAGGCTTTCCAAGCTCAGAGAGATCAAGTTTTTAAAACTCTCAGTTATATTCCTTCACAATACAATATTAAAGAAAACCCCAGCTCGGTCCCATTCTGACTTCTGGTGTGTTTATCTCCGTGGTTTGTCTTTGCTTGTTCAGGACTCAAGGTGACCCGGTCCGCATCCGGCATTCTCATTCGCCGAGAAGCCACCGCCAGCATCGCAGGTCCCAGTGCTCAGATGGAGAGCGGTCCGTCCTCTCAGAAGTGAAGTGAGTGGGCAGGCGTGAGCATGCCGTCACCTTCACAGCTCCAGGGGGCAGAGCACAGGAGAACTGTTTGCAGTGATAGAAGTGTTCTGTATCTGTGGACGTGGAGTATTTGGAATGTGGCTCATGTGACCTAGAAACTAAAAACCTAACATTTGTAATTTTAATTAATTTAAACTTAAGCAGCAGTGTGTGGCTGCTGGCAATCATATTGGAGAGCACAGATGTACACTATAATTATACTGAATTATGGCCTTCCAAGGGCTTCCCAGCTGGTTCTAGTGGTGGAAAAAAAAAAAAAAAAAAAAACTCTGCCTGCCAATGCAGGTGATATAAGGAACACAGGTTTGATCCGTGGGTTGGGAAGATTCCCTGGAGGAGGGCATGGGAACCCACTTCAGTATTTTTGCCTGGAGAACCCCATGGACAGCAGAGCCTGGCGGGCTACAGTCCCTAGGGTTGCATAAAGTCAGACATGAATGAAGTGACTTAGCACGCATGCATTGCCCTTCCAAGCTATGCAGTGAAGCTTTTAGAAGACAGAAAAAATGCACGAACTATTTTATTTTGAATAATAAATGCATCCATATTAGAGAGAAATTGGCATAACAGTTTCTTTTTGAATCGATGGCATTTTATCTTTTCTTTTACTATAGCAAATATTATGTGTTACAGTAGTTTGTTTCTTTGTGTTATTTAGTTTTTCTTTTGAGAAAAGTAGCTGTATTTCAGCTTAACACAATAAGTGCTATATTTTAAATGAATATGTTAACAAAATAATTACGCATCCACTTATGAAAGTACTGTCTGTGTGTTAGTCACTCAGTCATGTCTGACTCTTTATGATATCATGGTCTGTAGCCCGTCAGGCTCCTCTGTCCATGGAATTGTCCAGGCAAGAATAATGGAGTGTGTTGTCATTTCCTCCTCCAGGGGATCTTCCCAACCCAGGGATCGAATCTGGGTCTCCTGCGCTGCAGGCAGATTCTTTACCATTGAGCCACCAGGGAGCCCCATGGAAATTCATGTACTTGATATTGCAGGGTAGGAATGTTAACCATTAAACTCAGAATTAAGGCTTAAAACTAAAATAAAGATTAATAAATTGGGAGCTAGACTAGCCCATCAGAGAGAGATATAGGTCAGGTTTTTGTTTTTTTAATTTTTTGTTTGCTTGTACAGTGTAGAACATTGCTGTTCATTAACTCCACAGCTGGGTTTTTTTTTTTTTAAGTAAAAAAATACATGGCCAATAAGCATTTCTTTAGGAACAAATCAAAAAGCCGTTTATATACATATCACACTAAGAAAAGCACATACTTAAAATTTATTCTTGGTTTTTCTATTTATTTGCTGTGATTTGAGGTAAGTTACTTAACCCGTTGAACTTAATTCAAAAACATTTATTAAATGCCTCACTGTGTAAAGCACTGCAGTAGTACTATAAGGAATGCAAGATATGTAAAACCTGTTTATTTTGCTATAGCCTTTTTCCAACTCAAATTGTGCTTCTAGGTGCTGTCTCAGTCATTAATTCTAAAACTCACTCTCTGCAGTTCAAAAACCGATCTTGTACCTCCACTTCCTGTGACCCGTTCTTCAGATGCTCAGGGTTCTGGTGGTTCCACAGTTCATCAGGTAGGAAATAATCAGGTTTTAAGAGGGTATTGTATTGATGACGAAGTTCCATGTTTAAAAAAAATAGCATGTATAAAACGTGGAAGGAGAAGGAAGGAAGGGTGTGTGGTCAAGGCACAACCTGGAAAGTTCGAAGTGACAGCTAGAGGTAGTGTAAACTCTAAAGTGAGAATTGGGGCAAAGCCAATGAAAACAAAGATTGTAAGATTTTTTTTTTTTGAGTCAGAGAAATAAGGATAAGGGGACCCATGTTCTGTTGTTAACTGATAGCAGGCAGAATTACTGAAGTCCTGTTGTATTCCCATTTTATTTCTGTCTTCTCAGTCAAAGAGAGTTACACTTGTTCTGGAGATGTATTAAAAATGTGGTCAAAGAGGAATTCGAGGACATTGCAAAGCATCTGGCTTCTTTAAGAAAATCAGTTGAACCCTCAGCTGAATTAGATAGCTATCCCAGAGGAACACTGTAGCAAACAAAGTGTTTGACATCATCTCTCACTGTACATTTAACAAGGTAGAAAACGATGGAGGCTATATGAGCTTACTGGATAGATTTGTATCTGTGATGTTTATAATGGATCAGTTTCGGCTTGTTGTTCGCAGTGGATTGTTCGGAACATAGATCCCTTTGAAAGGCAAATTATAACTACTATCTGTTTCCCATAAAAATGTGTGTATGCGTATATTTCAAGCACATAAGCATACGATTCAGGAAATTCATGGACAATCTAAGAACCCTGACTTCAGTGTATCTATCCCTCACTGTGCTTAACTTGATTCATTTTTGTTAATGACTTGAGCAAGGACCAGTTTTCTATTGATGCTGATGAAGCTGTTAAAGTGTTGCACTCAAATATGCCAACAAATTTGGAAAACTCAGCAGTGGTCACAGGACTGGAAAAGGTCAGTTTTCATTCCACCTCCAAAGAAAGGCAATGCCAAAGAATGTTCGCACAGTTGCACTTATCTCACACACAAGCAAAGTAATGGTCAAAATTATCCAGACCAGACTTCAACAGTATGTGAACCGTGAACTTCCAGATGTTCAAGCTGGTTTTAGAAAAGGCAGAGGAACCAGAGATCAAATAGCCAACATCTGCTGGATCATTGAAAAAGCGAGAGTTCCAGAAAAACATCTACTTCTGCTTTATGTTCTATGCCAAAGCCTTTGATTGTGAGGATCACAACAAACTGTGGAAAACTCTTACAGATAGCGGAATACCAGACCACCTGACCTGCCTCCTGAGAAATCTGTATGCAGCTCAGGAAGCAGCAGTTAGAACCGGACATGGAACAACAGACTGGTTCCAAATGGGGAAAGGAGTACGTCAAGGCTGTATATTGTCACTCTGCTTATTTAACTTATATGCAGGGTACATCATGAGAAACGCTGGACTGGATGAAGCACAAGCTGGAATCAAGATTGCCAGGAGAAATATCAATAACCTCAGGTATGTAGATGACACCACGCTTATGGCAGAAAGTGAAGAAGAACTAAAGAGCCTCTTGATGAAAGTGAAAGAAGAAAGTGAAAAAGTTGGCTTAAAACTCCACATTCAGAAAACTAAGATCATGGCATCTGGTCCCATCACTTCATGGCAAACAGATGGGGAAACGGTGGAAACAGAGACTTTATTATTTTGGGCTCCAAAATCACTGCAGATGGTGACTGCAGTCATGAAATTAAAAGATGCTTACTCCTTGGAAGAAAAGCTATGACCGACCTAGACAGCGTGTAAAAAAGCAGAGACATTATTTTTCCAGTAAAGGTCTGTCTAGTCAAAGGATGGTTTTTCCAATAGTCATGTATGGATGTGAGAGTTGGACTGTAAAGAAAGCTGAGCGCCGAAGAATTGATGCTTTTGAACCGTGGTGTTGGAGTGGGAAAGACTGAAGGTGGGAGGAGACGGGGACAACAGAGGATGAGATGGTTGGGTGGCATCACCAACTCGATGGACATGAGTTTGGGTAATCTCCGGGAGTTGGTGATGGACAGGATAGCCTGGCTTGCTGCAGTCCATGGGGTCGCAAAGAGTCAGAGACGACTGAGTGATTGAACTGAACTGAACTGAACTGAGCAAGGACAGAAAAAGCCTGTGCCAATTTAGGTGAGGTTCCCTAGGAAGAAATTCTGTGATGGAGGTTTGCATTCAGGAAGTTTATTGGAAGGTGCTTTTAGGATCAATACTTGTTGGGGTGTAAAAGATAGGCAAGAGTTGAACTGAGTGGTACAAGCCCCAGTAAAGGCATCAGATAGTCCCATGGGGAGTTCTGGAGCCAAGATGGCTCTTCTGATTCCTCCAACCTGAGATGAGGGGGCTGAACCTTAAAGACTCACCGTGTAGCAAGTGACTGGATAAAGGGTGCCCTGGGAGGGGGTCCTGACCTTGGATGAGGTGGCCTCCTCAGCCTCGGGTGGGGCTCAGTTTTGAGCTGTATGGCAGCTGTCTCTTCAAACTGCTGGGGAATGACTGCCTCAGTCTAGAATAGAGATCTGCGTGGTTAACCACAGCTTCCACTAAAATCTGCATAATTTTTGATTAATCTGGGAGAGCTAACAGGTTGTCCAAACAATTTAAGTCAATAGCAATTAAAAAAAATTACATTCATGACAAGTAGTTTAGACTTCACCTTCAGACAGGACCTGCACTGGTATCTCTTTGTCTCTCTCCACACACCGTTTGTGTGGCTTTGAACGTTGTTAAACTTCTAAACTAAATTTCTTTGGAATGTGGATAATAACTGCTTCTTGAGGTTGCTAGGAGGATTAATAAGCACTGTTATTTTTCAGAGCTCTTTTTTTTTTTTGGTCTTAAATTTAAGTTGGCTTCAATACAAGTGAGAATTTCATTGTATTTCTGCTTTGCCAACTAGACTGTCTGAGTCACTCAGTCGTGTCTGACTCTGCAACCCCGTGGCCTATACAGTCCATGGAATTCTCCAGGCCAGAATATTGGAGTGGGTAGCCTTTCCCTTCTCCAGGGGATCTTCCCAACCCAGGGGTCAAACCCAGGTCTTCCACATTGCAGGCAGATTCTTTACCAGCTGAGCCACAAGGGAAGCCCCAGAATACTGAAATGGATAACCTATCCCTTTTCCAGGGGATCTTCCTGACCCAGGAATTGAACCGAGGTCTCCTGCATTACAGGTGGATTCTTCACCAACTGAGCTATAAGGGAAGCCCCCAGTCACCACTTAGGAATCTCAAAAAACTTACATGAAATGTTGAAAGAATAGCTATCACTTTGCTGCACACAGGAACAACTCACATGCATCTTCTGATCAATGGCACTGAATCTAAGCTGGTCTCCGGGACACCTTTGATACTGAATTCAATAACTATCTAGTGAGCACGTCTAAGGAATGACAAGGCACTCACTGGAGCAGTCAGCAAACTATAGCCCATAGCATAAATTTAGTTTGCAGCTGGCAGTGGCACCCCACTCCAGGACTCTTGCCTGGAAAATCCCATGGATGGAGGAGCTTGGGAGGCTGCAGTCCATGGGATCACTGAGAGTTGGACACGACTCAGTGACTTCACTTTCACTTTTCACTTTCATGCATTGGAGAAGGAAATGGCAACCCTCTGCAGTGTTCTTGCCTGGAGAATCCCAGGGACGGGGGAGCCTGGTGGGCTGTTGTCTATGGAGTTACACAGAGTTGGACATGACTGAAGCAACTTAGCAGCAGTAGCTGCTTCTATACAGTCCATGAGCTAATTGCTTTTGTTTTTAAAGGGTTGCTTGCAGGGAGGGAAAAACAGTATGCGCTAGAGACAGGCGGAGTCTATGACCTCGCCCTTGATAGAAGATGGTGACTCTTGGCCTTGACTCATCAGTAAACAGGTGAAACAAAACCAAGTTAGAAAATAGACAGGTGACTTCACTTTAGATAGATGTGGTTTCTCAGAAGGTAACCTGGAAAACTGAAACTTATAGGTGAGAAGGAGCCAACCATGTGAGTACTTGTGGAAGGCTGATGGAAGCAGGGAAGAGCATGGTAAAAAACTGCTGAGGCTGGGAAGGGCCTGGGTGTTTGAGGTCTGAGCACAGTGAAGGGGAAGGAGGGCAGATAATGCAGAGCCTTAGACACCGTGGGAAAAGAGTTTGTTTGGATTTCGTTCTGTATTATTCTTTGTGCCAAAAGGAAACTGCTGATCTGGTTGCCATGTGGAAAAAGGTGCAAGCGACATGGGGAAGTGGGAAAGTTGCATTTCCTACGTTCCACGATGATGCCAGAGTTCTGCCAGTGGCCTGGCCTGGCTACATCTCATTTCACTTTTCTATGCAGAAGGCTGGTTAAAGTGGGATGGATTTGGGACTTTGATTCATTTCCCTTAAGGTTTGCAGGCAGAAGAGAGGGGTTCAGCGCCTAAGAAACTTAAACGGTAGTGATTCTTCTGAACGCTATATTCCCCTGCCCCGCCTCTCATGCTCTGGTGTCCTCCTCCTACCCCTCTGATTATCTAAAAATCTTCTATCCCAAACAGGCGTTTGACTCCAAAATTAGCTTGATTTGTACTCCCTTTGCTCAGCAAAATCGTTCCATTAGTGCTTCTTTGAATATGAGTAAAATTAAGCCAGTCCCACGACAGAAAGAAGACAGCTTTTTTAGAGGGTGGCTTCAGTCCAGAGGAATCCCAGAATAATAGAATTCTGGAGTGTAGCTCATATGTGTGGGGAGATACTTTGGGGGAAGTAAATATGCTTGTTTAGCGCAGATCTGACAGGTGAACTCCGGGAGTTGGTGATGGACAGGGAGGCCCGGCGTGCTGCGATTCATGGGGTCGCAAAGAGTTGGACACAACTGAACGGAACTGAACGGACCGGTTAGGCTGTCTGTAGAGAAGGCAGCAACAGGCCGGCTTGTTCGGCAGGGGGCGCTGTGGCCGCCGCCGCGGCGGGAGCCCTGGGCGTGGCGCTCAGGCCCAGGGCCTCTCTCCCACTTCTCCATGAGGGGACCCCCCTTCAAAGGGCCCCCNCGGAACTGAACGGACCGGTTAGGCTGTCTGTAGAGAAGGCAGCAACAGGCCGGCTTGTTCGGCAGGGGGCGCTGTGGCCGCCGCCGCGGCGGGAGCCCTGGGCGTGGCGCTCAGGCCCAGGGCCTCTCTCCCACTTCTCCATGAGGGGACCCCCCTTCAAAGGGCCCCCACCCCAGCCGCCAGGGAGCTCCAGCCCTCAGGGATGAGGACACCCAGGGCACTGTGTTGGAGGGGGTTCTTCAGTGACTGCTGAAAATATAATCAAGGAAGATTAAAAATTATCCCAAACTCCCTTTCTCTTCATCTCTCTGTCCCTCCTCTGAAGAGAAGCCTGAGAGGCTGCGTTAGCCTCTCAGTAGAAATGACATTTAATTGGGGAAATGGATTGAGATTTATTACTAACTTTCTTAAGAGTTTGTTATGCACATACAACTTTTTAAGATTTAAACACATTTATCATAGTTATTTAAATAAAGGGAATATTTGTACAGCCTGGTGTCACACTTATCCTAAATATAACTTGATGTCTTAGTTACTTTTAATGTGTTAATAAAATTTACTTGGCTGTAGTTTTGTTCTCTGAATCTTACTTTCTCTTTTTTCAAATATTGTTTTCCAGAGAAGAAACGGGTCTAAAGATAGCCTGATTGAAGAAAAATCTCAGACATCTACAAGCAATATGGCTGGAAAACACACAGCAAAGACAATAAAAACTATCCAAGCTTCCCGCCTCAAGATAGAGACTTAATCCCAATGGGTTTGGGATGGGGGTGGGAAGGGTATGTGTGCCACCTTTACTTTGAAACTGTGAATTATAATTATTGAAATATCTTGGACCTGCAGAAGTGTTTCTTCAGAAGAAAATAATGGAGTCTATTGCATCTTTTAAAGGTTTAATTACTGTATATTTGTGCCTAAGGGCCTTTTTATTCGGTAACTGGAAAGATGGTAGTCTTATAAAACCTTTTCATTTGATGCCATGTTTACCTTCCTGGAAACTCCCAAGTATCTTGTCTGCCACCATCAAGACCAGAGGCTTCAGATCAAAGTTCTGGAAGCCTGGACTGTGGCCAGGTAGCTATGCAGCAATGTACTAAGGGGAATGAAGATTCTTCCCTCTCTAGGTAGATCTCTGCCTGTGCACAAATGTGTGACTGAGGGATCACTTTCACACTGCAGATATTTTTATTCACATTAATGTTCTTTGTAATACTGTATTTTGTGGCATTAAGTTTCATTGGCTATTTGCAAATGTTAAAAAAAAGTGCTGCTTTTAATTTCTAGTGTCCTTGTCTGGTGCTGTCAGAAGTTATATGCGGATTTCACTTGACCTCAGCTTATAAATTCATGACCTTCAACCTGAAAGGTCTGCCTGGCTAACTTCCAAACCACTATTTCAGGCCTTTCCTCCTGGCTGATGACTGCAGTCTACAGGATCTTTCATCTTCCCCTGATAGAAAAGACACACTTCATCATGGCTGCCATCAACCCATGTCCTTCGGTTTCTACTGTCACTCTACCTGTGGTCTGGAGCCCAGCTCCCCCAGCCTTCTCATCCCTCCTGCCTCATGTATTCAGCCTCTTCCTGTCAGCTAGTAGACAGCCAAATCTCACCAGACCCTTCTCCAGTTACCAGTGTGCTCAGCTAATCTCCTAATGTGCCATCTCAAATATGGTTCTTCCACACTATTCCACTAAAGCAGACCTCAGGCATGACTTTCATGTCACCAGATCCCAAGGTTAACTTGCAAGCTATCCTGCAAGATTTTCACTTTAATGCATTTCCCATTGCTCCTGCCATTCTGTCCTGTCCAGCTCCTCCTATTCTACATCATCAGTAATTGAGTCTCTTAAATCTAGACCCTCATGGATCACTTATTCCCGTGGCCAAATTGTATTCATAGCTTAGACTCCAGACTTCCCTGGTGGCTCAGACAGTCTGCCTACAATGTGGGACAGCCAAGTTTGATTCCTGGGTTGGGAAGATCTGCTGGAGAAGGGAAAGGCTACTCACTCCAATACTTTGGCCTGGAGAATTGTCACAAAGAGTCGGACATGAGTGAGTGACTTTCACTTTCTTTCCCGACCAGTGTAGTATCAAGGAGTCACTTAGATTTCTAAGGCAGTTCAAATAGACTAGCTCAAGCTGCTCCCCCAGCTCATCTGTGAATGTACAAGACTACACACCTAGCAATCATTATGGACATATCCCTCATTACTAACTCCCTTGTCCAAGGTGGCCAGCTCTGGCATAGACAGAATATGGCATACAGCAGTAGCCCCCAGTTGGCCCACAGCACTGCTTTTCTTGCAAATGTACATTTCCATCATGGCTTTCCCTTGCTTTAAACAGAGCCTTAAGTGATCTGCCCCCTTTTGATCTTTCAGTGAAAGAATGCTATGTTCTAACAGTTACATCATAACACACAAACCTTCAAGAAGCACATTATTTTATTTACAGCCCCACTGTTTTATACGCACATTTATAGGCTGTCCAAAAGCACTTTTTTTTTAAAAAAAAAGCAGTCCTGGAAATTTTAAATACTCTAAGCAGCTCCTGAAGATCATGTTGTCAAATTCCTCACCGAGGACAGCCTAAAAGAAAAAATAAGGCGCTCGATTTGACAAGTGAACATTTACTTCAAGACTTACAAACTCAGTACATGCTTCTTTCCTGAATTAAGTCATGCACTTCTGGACTTCATACATCAACATAAAACATGCTTGAGATCTGGCCAAATGGTTTTTAAAATTTTAGCTACTACACACAAAATCATGTGAAGAATTCATGATAAATGGGATGAGGGTATCCCATTCGCAGTTAACAATCTGTTTACAGCAGTACTAATATTAATGAAATATTAACAATTATAAACTAATACCCACCAGAGAAGGACCCCCGATCTAGAAAGATAAAATTCACGTTTCTGTCATGACAACTATCACCCTACCTTAGGTCATCTTCACGCTTCCATATTCAGTTGGCAGCAGTCTATGCTTCCAGCGTCCATCTTACACCTGAACAAAAATTAAAACCGGTTAAAAGAAAGGTACACTTGACTTTGCAGAATCAAAACTACATGTGTAAATAATGAGTGCATGTTACTTACGCAGCTCCTACACCAAAGACATCAACTACAAGGGCAGGAAAAAAAGCTGCGTAAGTGTTTTGTGTACGCCTTTTTTGACACCACATCCACTAGTTTTCAAAAGTGAATGGGCAACACAAAGGCGGTAAGAAAACCGCGTAAGGAATGCTGCGTGGCGCCGAGGTGCTAACCCTAAGACAACGGGCCGAGATTCACTGTTCTGAGAGCAACTACGCCCAGTTCTACATTTTCTTCTACGACTCAGAATCCAACTGGGTAAGGAACACGTGATTACTCTATTAGACGGCTAAAATATTAAAATCTCGAGGCAACTGACCTTTTCTGTAAGAACATAAAAACTCACCTGCAAGGATGGTGATGCTCATTTCCGCCAAATTCTGCACCATGACATAGTTATCAAGATCTACACCTGAAAGGGCACTCTCGCGTTGCCCTGATTTCACACCACATGGTCGGCATACGTGCTGTTACACGGTGAAGCCTTTCCCTTTCACACGCACAAAATCCCCTCATTAGAAATTGCCTGACACACAGTCGATGAACTCAAAAGCCCCCTCCCCCCCACTGCCCCGTCTCCTGGCACGGAAAAGCAGACTCGGGGCCGCTTGGAGCCTCCTGAGGTCTCAACGAAACGTAGCGGAGGCCAAAGCAGGCCGCTGCCCTCCACGCGTTCAGGTGCCGGGAGCATCTTGCCCGGCCCGGTTGCGGCAGCAGCCTCCCAAGACNGAAATTGCCTGACACACAGTCGATGAACTCAAAAGCCCCCTCCCCCCCACTGCCCCGTCTCCTGGCACGGAAAAGCAGACTCGGGGCCGCTTGGAGCCTCCTGAGGTCTCAACGAAACGTAGCGGAGGCCAAAGCAGGCCGCTGCCCTCCACGCGTTCAGGTGCCGGGAGCATCTTGCCCGGCCCGGTTGCGGCAGCAGCCTCCCAAGACTCAAGGAGGCCGCAGGGTCCTGCCTGGCGCCCGGGCCCTCAGAGGGCTGGCTGCGGGACGACACGAGCCATCCGAACCGCTAGTTGAGCAACACCCCCGCCGCGAGCCGAGGCCAGAAAGGATGCGCCGCCTTCCCACAATGCTTTTCTACGATTGGAAGGACCCACTGCTCGAGGGGTGCGGGGAGGACGGACTGCGCCATCGACAGCCGCGCCCTCGCCAGACGCCGCCGTGTGGCCGGAGGGCGAATTGCGCAGTGATTGGCAGAGGGGCGGGGCGGCACGGGCCGAGTTGTGAGGGGCGCGGCTTCTCACCCCCGGCGCCCGCCTGGGGAGCCCAGCGGGCGGCTCTTTCTGCGGGAGGGCAGTTCTTTCGCAGTGTGGATACTCAACCATCCCTCCTCCCAGTGTCAAGAGCACACGGTCAGCGCTGAGCTGCGGGTGTAGTCCGGAGGACCAGAGACCTCGTGTTTTGAGGAGGAGAGACAGCTCACCGTCTCCAGCTGAGGAAGAGTAAGGTCATTAATTCCAGAAATATTTATTGCGTGTATACTGTGCCTCATGCTCTGTTCTAAATGCCCGAGAACCAGGTGTGAATGAGACAGAGTTCCTGTCTTACATTCTGTTTCTGTGAGAAAGACACGAAGCAGGTAACGTGCGCCCCTTAAGTTATCAGTGTAAGTGCCAAGACGGAAGCAAAGGAGGCGAAAATGTGATAGAGCCCCCCAGTCCGGTAGGAATGGAGTGCGAACCACGGATGCCTTAAATCTTAGAAATGCACGTTAAAGGAACAAGTTAGGAGAAGGACAAGGCAGCCCACTCCAGTGTTCTTGCCTGGAGAATCCCAGGGACAGAGGGGCCTGGTGGGCTGCCGTCTATAGGGTCGCTCAGAGTCGGACACGACTGAAGCGACTTAGCAGCAGCAGCATAGAACTAGGGGGCTGGGAATGGATGGCTAGGGAGGAGACAGCTTAAAGATATGGGGTTTCTTTTTGAGATGAAAATGTACTAAATGGTGATGGTTGCATATATCTGTGAATCCGTCTAAAAACCATTGAATCATATACTTTAAATGGGTGCATTGTATGATGTCAATTATATCTCAATAAAACCTTTTTTAAGTGAAAAAAAAGGAACAAGTTAAATTCAGAGTTGCAACCTGTGCTAAGTATTATCATTTAAACGTGTAGTTACTATACAGTTATTAATGATATACATCGCATTCTTTTATTCCTACGAAATCTTCGAGATCCAGTGTATTTATTTCTAGTACATTTCAATTCAGACGAGTCACGTTTCTGGCGCTCAGAAGCAGGCCCTGGTCAGCGTGGCTGGAGCTGCGGGAGAAGTGCAGGCTGGCATCAGATGCAGCGGAAGAGACAGGCGGGAACAAATCATATAGGGCTTTTATCTGTGGTAAGGGGTTGGGATTTTGTGCTGAAATTTTAAGAACGGTTTTTAGCACTGAAAGAAAGTAGAGGTGGTTCATTGGTTTCTTGCCGATGGCCCTAACATGGGAGGGATGGAGACTGTAGCGATTTGGACTTTCCTTGCACCTCCAAGTCCTAGTAGAGAAGCACCAGAGACTTCAGCCCAGCACCTTTCTTTGTTTCTTTGAAGCTTATTGCAGGAGGAGAGAGAGAGGGGAGGGAGCGAAGGAAGGAAGGAATGAAAGGGAAAGAGGGAAGAGAGAAGAAGTGAGGAAAGAAAAAAGAAACAGAGGAACGAGAAGAAGGAAAGGAAGGAAGAAGAAAAGGGTAATTTGATGCCTGTAGTCCAGTGGTCTTCCCACAAGGACCAGCCTGAATGGTAACATCACCACTGGGACAAGAGGGGCAGGGACCATACAGAAGTAAACGTGTACCATGAGAAGGTAAATAAATCTAAGAGCTTCCTTAGGAAGTCTCCGGAACATCTGGGGAGAGGAAGGTTGGAGAAGGAGAAGGTCTCCTCAAAGAGTGTGATTTGAAGACTCTGAAGGGTACAGTTTGGGGAGTATGGCAACTTTCAATCTTGCCTTCTTGCTCGGCAAAGTCAGTGAGAGGATATTTCTTTTGGCTAGAGGAGCCAGCTGACCCAGGTTCCTATCCAGCT
>SJYA01004928.1:0-28121 GCA_006410615.1 Neotragus moschatus
TCTCTCGCATTGCAGGTGGATTCTTTACCAGCTGAGCCACCAGAGAAGCCCCAAAATCCTGGAGTGGGTAGCCTATCCCTTCTCCAGGGATCTTCCTGACCTAGGAATCGAACTGCATTGCAGGAGGATTCTTTACCAGCTGAGCTACTAGGGAAGACTCTCTATAAATCTGCTGCTTAACTGAAGGGTTATTACGAGCGTTAAACTAGATAATACCCATACAGGACTGACTTAGTGCCTGGCAGCCCACAGTAAGCCTCCAGTAAATGTGACCCCTTGATGTGGCTGGCCTCCCCGCAGCCTCCAATCCCTCCTGGACCTTCTGTTCCCCAGGCCAGCACGTGCTGCAGCTGCGTCCTGCATCCATCACATCCCCTGTGAGTCCTTCCTCCGTTGCTCACGTCCTGCGAGCTATCTTAAAGTCTCTTCCCAAAGCCTACACTCTCTCCAGGCTCACACCTCCCTCCATCTCTTCCTCAAAGCGTCCCCAGCCCTCTTCCAGATGGAGCTCGTTTCTCCCCTTTCCTAAGCTCCCTTGACACTGTGTTTATTCCTCCATCATCACATTCATTATAATCTACATTAAACAGTATTTGGTGATCAAACAGCCACTCCTCTGGACTGTGCATCGGATAAGGGTTGGGGCCGTGCCTTTAGTAGATATTACTCCTTGAGAATATCCAGGCCAGGTCTTTGTATATGGGTGCAAAGTGCCTGCGTGACTATGGAATTCATATTTTATTGATTGCATCAAGAACTTTAAAGGTATTCATTTTTTGTTTTATTATCTGTCCATTTTACTATTTTTGGCTGTGGTGGACCTTCGTAGCTGCACGTGGGCTTTCTCTAGGTGCAGTAAACACTGGCTACTCCCTAGCTGCTTTTCTTACTGCACCATACAAACTCTAGAGCGCTGGCTCAGTAGTTGTGGCACACGGGCTTAGTTGCTCCACAGCACATGGAATATTCCAGGACTGGGGATCAAACCTGTGTCCCCTGCATCGGCAGGTGGATTCTTAAACCACCGGACCATCAGGGAAATCTGGTTGTAATCACCAGATGGTGCAGAGATCACTACCCTTTCCCCTGCCCTGGGACACAAACTTCTAAAACCTGAAATGCAGCTGTGCACTGAACAGGGGGTGGTGTGGCAGACGTGTAAAACCAACGAGCCACTGGAGTTTCATTTCCCTTGTTGGGTCAGAAAATCAATCAGTGACTTCAGCAAAATCTCGAGACCGTCTTCCATCTTCAGGGCCATGGTAAATAATTGATGTCCCTTTCCCCACCCCTTCTACCCAAAAGTCTTCTATTCTTAAACCTGAGTAACTTTCAGAATATGCATTATTGAATCTGCTTGGATCTCCTATTATCATACTTAAAGAATAAAGAAGACAACTTCCATCTCAAGGTAAAAGCTTTTCACTTCCTAAGACAAAGAACGTGAAGAGGCTCTTGATATTCAACACTTGGGACTCTTGAGGATACTTTTTTTCATATATTTAAAACGTTATGGTTTGTTCTTCACGTCAGCAAAATAACGCTGATTTAGGGAAAAAAAAGATGGAATTTGCCAAGCATTAAAATTTGAAGATAATTCTGTAATGAGTCATCCAAACATTCTGGATCTCTTGCCCTTATTTCTTTAGTCTGACAACACCTTGCACTTTGCCAAGAAGCAACAAACTTGGTAACAGATGCCATCAAACTAGCATGGCATATACATATCAATAAGAACCTTTCACATTTGCGGATGACTCTTCTTCAGTAAGTTTAAAATGCTTTTCTCCTTTGTGGTTCACCACGGGGCAACCCTTCTATGAAATCAAAGCAAGTGCTGTGAGCATGTGTCTTTACACCCACTTGAGTTGGGCTCAACAATGAGGAAGGAACGATAATTCGAATAATCACTAAATGTGAATGTCAAGTCCAAGTCCGTTCTCAGCAGTATCAGACCGGTGATGAGCTGAAATTTACTTGCCTGGTGTTTATTACTGCTCTCCCACCTCTTACAAGGTCCACTCCCTGTTTTTCCACCTGGCTTTTCATTCTTCCATTAAATTTTCCTCCTCCTAAGACTCAGTCAGAGCTTAAAATGTTCTCAAATTAGTAAAAAGTAAAGTAACACAATTGGGAAAGATTGAAGGCAGCAGGAGAAAAGGGCAACAGAGGATGAGATGGTTGGATGGCATCGCTGATGCAATGGACATGAATTTGGGCAAATATCAGGAGACGGTGAGAAACAGAGAAGCCTGGCGTGCTGCAGTCCATGGGGTGGTGAAGAGTTGGACATGACTTCGTGACTAAACAGAAAGTAGCACAATGTAGAAATGTTTTAAGGTTTTAAATATTTTTATATGTCCTTCTTCTGATAGTTTGCAATAGAAATAGTTCAATATGTCCAAGCCATTATAAGGCAACAGATTGGCTAAATATAGTCAAATACTCGTCTTATAGCATATTTCATCGGATCCTCCTAACGGGGCTATAAGGGAAGAACTGTTCCCATTCTGTGATTCAGGAAAGTGATTCATTGACCAATCCAAGAGAAGTAACAGGGCCAGGAAGCCAGACTCAGCTCTCTGAGTTGAGTATGTCACGTTCACGTGGGCTCGTTCTCCCATGAGCCTGTATCCCAGCTTCATGTTCAGATGCTCTATACTCTGTGAACACTGAAGGTTGAAGCATGTCCAATCAATGACAGCCTTCCCAAATCCTGAATCAATAATGAGACAGACAGAATGGAGTGGCATAGATGCAGGTCCCAGGGCCAGCTGTACTGCCGCCCAAAGCCAGGCTGCAGAACGAAGCTTAGATCTGGAAGAGCAAAGCTAATGCCTGCCCTCCCCCACAACGATGCCCTCAGTATCCAATAGACTCACTCTCGGTCTCAGGCACCTTGCACCAGTGCTGGGCTTGCAAAACATACCACACAGAGACACAGACCAAAGTGTGTTCCTCCTGCAGTCACCAGCCCCCGGAGGAGAAAGGGAGGGGACCAAGTTCCCACATGCATCAGTTCCTTCTCCCAAACCCACCAACTCACCAAGCGAGGGGAAGAGATGAGAGCCCGTCTCCCTGTGTGTGGGGGGCCGGGGGACGGTGGTGGGGGGTGCCTCCATGTAGCAGCTGGCTTCGGGAATGGGGAAGAAACTCTGGTTCCTTAAAAGTTTATTCTAAGGAGTTTTATATCACAGGCATCATCAATGCTCAAATATACACGACAACTTCCTGGCAGGTATAACACTTTAATATCCCCTGTATCCTCATTGCAAAATTCTGTCACATGAATCCCTACAGAGACTGCGATGTCAGAAGACCTTGTTCATGACCCAGAGCAAGCCGCTTAACTAGTCTGTGTCTTCATGTCCCCATTAATAAAGTCTGCACCATGGATGGGAATCCTCTCTATGCAGAATGCCTCCATCTTAGGCAGCCGTAAAGGATCCTCCAAACTCAGCTACAGAAAGACCCGGTCTACCAGAAGATGGGTGACAACCCCCGGTAGACAACTGGTCTGCCTTATTCTAAGAGTCCTGAGCCAACCGTGTCTTGATGGCGTTTCTCCTATCAGACATTGACTGAGAGAGTGAACTCCCCCCGCAGACCCCGGGCAAATGTTCGTCCAGAATGTTAACCATATTGAGTAACAGTAGGTTATTTCATGCTTCTTGAATGTTTGACATCTGAGCAGCTACACACACTGGAACCTATATTTTAGCCCATCGACAGGCCCGGAAAGTACATATGGTTTAGATTTTTAGACAACACTCCATGTGAAAACAAAAAAAAAGAAAAGAAAAAAACCTTTCCTTTTATAGATGCATATTTTTAGAGTTTCTGAAGCTGAACTCTGGGCTGAATTTAAGCCACATTATTCTTCAACCCAAACAAGAACCTCAGTGCAACTTCGTGTCAGTGGAATACATGGTTAACTGATATGTCAGAAAATCAATTAATTACTTTTAAGAAGCAGTTAAGAGTATCTTTACAAAGCTGCCATGTGAATTATTAAAGAATACAACCTAAAGGTCCCCACTGCCCGTCCCTACCTAAAGCCCTGTGTCACAGGGCGGTTCAAAAGATGCCCTGAATTCCAAATGAAAATTGTACAAAGTTGAAGGAACCAAAAAGAAGAGAGGGAGATGGGGAGAGAGAAAGTGACAAAGCTTCGGAGGCATGGAGCAGAAAAGTAGGGATTTGCTAATGCTGCTAAAGGCCACCCCGTGATGCTAGCTAGCTCTGGGTTTGCCAACACGTGTCCCTAAGCCTTCAGACAAGACTGCAGAAGGTCTACTCCGGTCTGCTTGTCTCCATTCACTGGTAGATGGGCAGCTCTATGCAAAGCCCTATAGGCTTCTTTTTTGCTGGACTCTCACTTGCCCTAGAGACAAGCTCCTGCAAGGCCCACCACTCTCCCTGCTCCTGCACTCTAGGCCTGTCTCCAGCCTGGCCTGGGCCCATGAGCCGCCTGGGTGGAAAGGCCGGAGCTTCTCCCAGGCCCTGGTTTGTATCAACTCAGACTATTTAGCTCAGATCCAAAGACGCTCATCCATCTGAGTCCTGCATATCCAGGAACAATGCTGAGACTGGCCTGGCACTTCAGAAACCTGTCAGATGTGGGTTCCCCAAATATAGAGAGAAGCCCTCCCACCTCAATTGAGCCTGCACCCCAAAGATGGGGAAAAATATGGTCTGTAGGTGTAGGATGAGGGCCTACACTGAAGCACTGGGATGTGGGGAGGCCTAGACAGATGAGTCTCCCTTGCTGTGTTTCTTTGGTTTTGATTTAACCAGAAATCTTTACCATCCAAGTGAGAAAACAAAACAAAACAAAACATACATTTGCATAAGCAAAGCATCCTCTGCTCCTGTTAGAGGGATACCTCCTCCTCTGGCTGTGGACCAGCTATGATTATCGCTGTGTCTGAAACTCACAGACCATCTGAGATGCTTCTTGGGGTTGCTGACCATGTCAATCTCCAAAACCCTCAAGGCAACAAGAGTCAGAAACAGGGGCATGGTTCCCCCGGCTCCCAGAAGGAAACCTGGAGATTAAAAGAAGCAAATAATAAAGGAAGGCACTCGTTCACCAGTCCTCACCTGCAATCAGTTCCCCCCTCAGTATGAGACCTGGGTTGCCTCAGGGCACAGCAGGCTGGAGGGGAGGTGGCTGCCACTGGTCCTCATCATTCATTGGCCCATTCATTCATTCATTCATAAAAAGTACTTAATGAGAGTCCCTGGATCAGGAAAATCCCCTGGAGGAGGGCATGGCAACCAACGTGCCAACATGCTTATTAGGAGTCCCAACTGGTGTGTGATTCATTCACAAGCCCACCCGTAGTGCCCGGTGCTGACGAGTAAGGGTGACACCCACTGGGAAGGGTTCTGTCCTGTGTGCCCAGGGGTAGGTGGGGAGGCTTCTGTCTGGTGCTGGGTTTCAGTGGGGCACGGGGCGCTTTAGTGCCGCATTGAGGACTTGTGGTGGACAGGATGACGCACAAGGGAGCTTTCCGCCTCCGCGTGTTGCTTTCATTATGCAGTTCTTGACTTCAGAAAGAACCAGTTCATTTGTTCTTAGTTTCCAGAAGCCCAAATGAATTCCCCACTAGAAAAAGTAGGTACGTCTTGAAAACGATCTCCGCCATTGACGACTGGATCAGGAAAGGAGAAAAACTAGGACCTAGGAGAGCCCAGAGCCTCCAGCTAGCGGGGAGGGGGAAGGTGAGGGAGCAACAGAAGCCGAATTCTTTGCTCACTCGCCAGACACCAGGGAGCCATGAGGCATGACTCAGGACCCCACCCAGAAGCTTTGGTTTTTCAGGATGGCCGGCCTAGGATGGGAGAAGTCTGTGAGTCCCTGGGGAAGAGAGAGCTAAGCCAGGAGTCCAGCTGGCTGGTGGAAGCTGATTCCAGGGTCAGTTGGTGCACGTTTCAATGTCTTTAAAGCTGAATCCGTTGGCTTGTTTCACTGTCCATACTGGCCTGGTGGTGTTCTTTCTGCCATAAAACACTGCAGAGTGGCCCAAGTGCAAACTAGCAGGGAAGCTTTCAAAAGGAGGAGAAAAAAGAAAAAGGGAAAGAGGCGATGAGAAGTGAGGACATTTGGTGGGAGGACCCAGAACTCAAAAGAGCAGGTTTGAATCAACCCTGAGAGAAGCTCACCTTCCCGTCAGGGAAAAAAGGATGATCTGGCTGGCACCAGAGAGCCACCACCAACCCTCCTGACTCATCTCACACCACCGTCCTCTGCATCTCCCTCCGGGGACACGCAGGATATGAGATACGTCATCTATGTTCGTTTGTTTTGTTGTTGTTCAGTCACTAAGTCACATCTGACTCTTTGTGACCCCATGGCTTGCAGCACGCCAGGCTTGCCTGTCCATCACCAACTCCCAGAGTTTGCTCAAACTCATGGCCATTGAGTCAGTGATGCTATCTAATCTCACCCTGTGTCGTTCCCTTCTCCTCCTCCCGCCTTCAATCTTTCCTAGCATCGGAGTCTTTTCCAATGAGTCAGCTCTTTGCATCAGGTGGCCAAAGTATTGGAGCTTAAGCATCAGCCCTTCCAATGAATATTCAGGCTTGATTTCCTTTAGGATTGGCTGGTTTGATCTCCTTTCTGTCCAAGGAACTCTCAAGAGTCTTTTCCAACACCACAGTTCAAAAGCATCAATTCTTTGGTGCTCAGCCTTCTTTATGGTTCAACTCTCTCAACTGTGCATAACTACTGGAAAAACCATAGCTTTGACTAGATGGAATTTTGTTGGAATTTTGATGTCTCTGCTTTTTAATACACTGTCTAGGTTTGTCATAGGTTTTCTTCCAAGGAGTGAGTGTCTTTTAATTTTGTGGCTGCAGTTGCCATCCACAGTGATTTTGGACCCCATGAACATGAAATCTAACACCATTTCCACTTTCCCCCATTGAACTGCCAGGAAGTGATAGCACCAGATGCCATGATCTTCTTCTATTCTTTAAAAAAGTATAATATTGTCCCTATAAGCACTCAACCTTCTCTGTGTTAGGTACAGCGGTATGAGCTGCCTGGCACAGCCAAATAAATAAACAAAAAATATATTTTTTTAAAAAAGAAGTTGCCTCTGTTGCCTCTGTGTCCCAGAAGGGAACAGTACACCCTCATCTGGCCCCACCTCTCCTTTTCTGGCTGATTTTCACAGAGCAGTGTTGAGATTTTGCGTAAAACAAATGCGAAGGGAGGGACAGAGCTATAAACCTTTCTGGTGCAATCCAGATGAACTCCATCTGCCTGCCGATGTGATGGCCTGTCGCCCGCCAGGCTCCTCCGTCCATGGGACTCTCCAGGCAAGGATACTGGAGTGGGTGGCCATGCCCTCCTCCAGGGGATCGTCCCAACCCAGGGATTGAACCCAGGTCTCCTGCATTGTAGGCCGATCCTTTACCATCTGAGCCACCAGGGAAACCCATAAGTGATGTGAGAGAGCATCAGTCCCTCTTCTGAGGATGGGTGCCCATATCAAATGAGAGGAGCATAAGAATCTTATTGTTGGGTGTGCACAAACTGCACACAAAAGGAACACGGACTTGTCCTGATGTGCTGTCTACGCAGGGGTCCTGGGAACAAGACCCTCGAGATCAGCCTCATCTTTTAGCACCATCCAAAACAGGCTGATAACAATTTTTGTGCTGCCTGAATGTTTAGGTTTAATTTGTTCAGAAAACAAAAGACAGATGATTTGCTTAGAGTAATCTGTTGCATAATATCTAAAAAGATAGACAACAAGATTATTCCTCCTGTCCCTCCAGCATCCATGCCCACTTGTGCAAACACACACACACACACACACACACACACACACACACACACTGGCCCCTCAAAAGTCTATTGTAGCCGAAAGGTCAATGGCTCTGTTACTCTTTCTTTAGAAGGAGAAGAGAAGCCTTTGCATACACTGCGTCATTGGTTACATTCGATGTATATGCAAAAGAAGTTCAAAGGCTGACTCTGACAAAGGGCATTTGGAGAAGGATGATAAAATGTGTCTGATAAAACACACACAGAAGACTTTAGCAATAAAGACTTACAAATTGGGAAAGCAGGACTTGGGCAGCGGTGTGAAACTGTGTTATCTACAGCCTCAGCACTGAAAGATAGTGGCCCCGAGCACAAGGCTTTATCTGGCCTCCACAAGAATAGATTGCACCGCCCCTGAACAACCCTGCCTGCTAAGCCCAGGAAACACCTTGCAGAGGAGTTGATGCAATATTTGCCATCCTGGCCCTCAGTGACAGTTAAAGTAGTGTTACAACATAGCATTGAGCAACGACCTTGCTGTATCATCCAAGTCTTTTGTTTTATAGCACATTTTCCCCCCACTGGAAAGACAGATAGGACATTTTGGAGCGACATGTTTTTGGTTCACTACTTTCAGTTTAGACGAACAAAGAGAGAAAAGACACGTTCTCTCTTCTGCCTTTCCAATACAATTTTTAAAATCCCTTCCTGATTGACATTTCAGGTAGGAGTTGAGTCATATTCCTTTTTTGCATCTTATTTCATTATTTCTTGAGATTTCCCAAAGATTCTCAGTATCTCTCCTTGGAGATTTATTACTCAGTCCCTGCAATTTCTCCGGGGGCTGGAGTTTAGTTTATGTGATTACAATCAGGAAACCACTTTGAAAGGGAAGAAATCAATTTACTTTCTTGTGAGCTGTAAATTTTCTGTAAATAAAATTTCACAAAACTATCCCTGTTTTAAAAGGAGTAACAGCAAGGCTATTGAAACAGTAGCAGGTTTGGGGACAGGACATTAATTCACAGGTCCAGAGGTCTCAGATGGGTCACTATTAGGGGATTTGGGAAAATCCACTCATTGTTTGGAGCCTTTTTTCTCTATATAGAATGAATTGTTCATTGCTGTTCAGTAACTAAGTTGTGTTGGACTCTTTGCGACCCCAAAAACCGTAGCACACCAGGCTTCCCTGTACTCCACTCTCTCTCCCAGTTTGCTCAAACTCATGTTCACTGTGTTTATGATGCCATCCAACTGTCTCATCCTCTGTCACTCCTTTTTCCTTCTACCCTCAATCTTTCCCAGCATCAGGGTCTTTTCCAGTGAGTCGGCTCTTTGCATCAGGTGACCAAGGTATTGGAGCTTCAGCTTCAGGCTCAGTCCTTCAAATGAATAGCTAGGGTTGATTTCCTCTAGGATGGACTAGCTGGATCTCCTTGCAGTCCAAGGGACTCTCAAGAGTCTTCCCCCGCACCACAGTTCAATGAATGGATTGTACAAAATGTTTGCTCAGACTCTCTTCACCTCTCAAAATGATCAGAGGCCATTCCACAGAAAAGTGGCCTTCAAAACAGTTTCCCTCTGATTTGTTTCATAATAATCTTTGACTTCTGATGATCATGTCTGGTTTTTCCAAGTGCTTCAGCAGTGATGGTTGAGAGGGATCTTCTCTATAAACCTTCTGCCAGTGGCAGAGACTCTAGACTTCACACAGCCAGGTTAGGGGACCCACAGAGACCCATAGAGGCTCCCCCACCGAGTCACTTTAACAAAATAAGTATCAGGAAAAAAAGACATTTTAGGCCAGAAACTTTCAAACATATTTGAACTGCAAGTGATCATAGGAAGTAGGTTGCAGGTAAAAATTCCACGGACAGAGAAGCCTAGCGGGCCACACATTCTCTGGGATCGCAAAGAGTTGGACACAACTTAGCGACTAAACCACCACCACCATGACTCAGGATATGGTTCTAGCAATCAAAAAAAGGGCCAGGAAGCAATACTTGTTTTGACTACTTGTGAAGTGCTCTTCAATTTATCTCCTTCTATTTCTTTTGCTTCCCTTTCTTGCATATATATAATAGTAATAGTAGTTATTAGAGTCGTGTCCGACTCTTTGTGACCCCATGGACTATAGCTGGCCAGGCTCCTCTGTCCCTGAAATTCTCCAGGCAAGAATACTGGAGTGGGTTGCCATTTCTTTCTCCAGGGGATCTTCCTGACCCATGGATTTTTCACCTTGCAGGCAGATTCCTGACCATCTGAGCCACCAGGGAAGCCTGTTGTGGTTGTTATTATTATTGTTTCATTTGAAATCATTGAATGAAGTCTATGATTTTGAAGTCACTGTTAGGAAGCTTTTCACAAGGCAACGTTCTTCTGCTGCTTTCTAAATCAGAGACGTACAGCTGAGTTCCTGACCCCTCCACAGGTGATGCTGTGTGTTTTCCTCCTGTTGTGATTTTCTTGCTCTGTCGAGAGTGCCCCCACCCCCCAAGCCTGTACACCAGGGAGCACCGTCCTTAGGGTCAAGCCTTCCACTGCAGGCAGATCATGACCCTCCAGGCTATGAGTACACCATCAAGTCCTAATAAATAATGAATACTAATGACAACCCTGAGACACCTATTTGCTTTGTACTCCCAACAAAGTCAGAAGGAGAACCGGGGCTGCTCCCTAAAAATGGCATCCGGCTCTCTAAAGAAAGGGTTTTAATGCATTTTATATTTAAACCGTAAGGCCCTGGGCTCAAACCCAAATTGAGATGGGCTCTCATCCTTAAGTACCATTCTGGAATAAGCCGTTGAAATATTAATCCATCTCTCTGGGTTCAGGGCTTCGGAAGCAGCTCAGTTCTTGGTGTCGCATTCCTCAAGGGGACCTGCCTCAACATGCCCTTGAACTGGGGACGGGCAGCCTGGCAGAAGCAAAGGCTGTCCTTCTGGAAAGTCACTCTCTACGAAACTTCTTCGGTGAGAAACATGAAGACTAAAGGTTATTAAAAATACACACGATTCAAAGACTGATTTCTCAGTGCAGCCAGTCAAGTTCTTGCTTTCGTTGCTCCATGTCTACATAGCCGAGAGCATGCTCTTTAACCTCTTTAGACTTAAGGGGAGAAGAGTTCCAAACTTAGTAAGCTCATGGAGAGAATTAAATGAGATAACGCATCAGTGGACACGCATGCGTGCTAAGTCACTTCAGTCGTGTCCAACTCTTTACGACCCTATGAACTGTAGCCCTCCAGGCTCCTCTATCCATGGGGATTCTCCAGGCAAGAATACTGGAGTGGGTTGCCATGTCCCCCTCCAGGGGATCTTCCCGACCCAAGGACTGAACCTGCGTCTCTTATGTCTCCTTCGTTGGCAGGCGGGTTCTTTACCACTATCGCCACCTGGGAAGCCCCAAAGGATACGAGTTTGAGCAAACTCTAGGAGAAAGTGAGGGACAGGGAAGCCTGGTGTCCTGCAGTAGTCCACGGGGTCACACAGAGTCAGATATAACTTAGCAACTGAACAACAGCAACAGGGCCTGGGTAGTCCTTGTCCCATTGCCTGGGCCTCAGAGCAGCTCCAGCCCTGAATGAATGTTACCGATCATTCTTATTTGTCCACTAGCGTAACGAAAGCTTTCAGATTTGATGAATCAATTCTACAGCTTTCTTAGAGACAAGTAACAGGAGGGATCCCCAGAGGTCAAGTGACCTAGTCTCTAGTCTTCAGGCAAATGAGTCCCCCAAATCTGTTAAAACCTAGCATCGCCAAAATCCAACATCTCTGTGTGCCCTGAGCTACTGTAGGTTGTTCCCGATTAGTTTTCCTTAAAAAAAATTATATTTGCTTTTAAAGATCCAAAAATTTGTCTCATGGGGAGTTTTGCTTTTTCAGGGATTGCTGATTTATAACACACATCAGAAATGCTCCTTTCTCTTCTGTTGAAAGTGAAACAAACAGACCTTCAGCAGAGAAAAGACTTTTGTTTCACAGGTTTCTGGCAAGGAGTTATTTGAGGTCTACGTACTTTGGATTTCAACATGCCAAAATTTTAAAGATCAACAAACAGAAGATATTTTTCTGTAGAAGTTTTTATTCTTAGATTTGTGGAGGGGAGAGCTTACCTAATAAGTTTCAGGTGTCTCAGATGCTTCTAGATATTTCTCCACATGTCTCTTGTTTAGCTCCAGGTATTTCAACCTTAGGATAAACAAACAAACAAAATTCCACTTTTACTGTATCTATTCTCTGTATTACAGGGGAAAAGTGTGCCTTTATTGCTATAACTTCTTAGGGTGTATCCAAATTTATATCTAGTTGTATTCATAAGAATTCTAGAGCACATAAAGATGATAAGTAACAATAATATTCTCATAAAAGAAGTTTAGGTTTTGCTTTGGGGTCTTTTGTTTTGCTTGGGCTTTTTTTCCTGCTTTACCTTAAGGCATTATCACATTTTTGCTAAAGGAGTGTCTTTGGGAGATAGTATGATTAATCGAACCATCATTTACCATAATCAGAAAAATAAATCATATACAAAAGTGGAAAGAAAGCTTCCAGGTGAGTTCCCGTCTCATTCCTGGTAAGCAAGGGGTTAACCTGATGTCTTCATCCATTTCCACTCGAATTGGGAAGGATGGGGGGAAATCATTTCAGTAACAGAATAAAAATGGCTAGCCTGTGGATGCCTGAGGCAAAAAGAAAAGAAATGAATTCTCCCGTGAGCTTGGTTAGTGAGGGGGAAAACCTGACTTCATGGCATTGTTTAATGTGCCAGTATTGAACAGTGATCTCTAGAACGGTGTGTGGATCCAGAGAAGGAGTCTGTCTGCCCAGGTCTCCTGCACTGAGGTCACTAGGCAGTTTCTGGACACTCTCCTTTCAGGTTGTGCTGAACCTGGAGTCAGTGCAGGCTGACAACTCATCGTGGTATTTACAGGCACAAAGGGAAGCCCTCTCTGGTACACTGGGTCAAGTTTGCCTCTTTCCTCCTTAGAAGTCCATGTCATTACCTCATGTCTTCAGCAAAAGAGAGTTCTTAGCTAAATAAGTATTTCCTGTTTCGTAAGTGGTAAGGAAATAGACTTGATCTGGGATATTTTTCTCAAAATCTATAAAAAGTGAGATGCTTCCTAAATGGAGAACTTAACAATTAAAGAACTTCTTATAATTGAATGCTTTTTAAAAATTATTCAAATCCACTGTTATATAAATACTTATTACATGCCCCTTTTCAAAACTTACCCTGGAATACTTTATTTCCCAATAATACTTGTGAAATTCTCCTTAGGCTGGGTATATTCATGGAACTGGCATTGTTAAGGTGTCAAGAGAAATAAGAATTACTCGTTTTGTAGTTGTGAAGCATTAGTGAACTTCCAAATCAGCAGTTCAACTAGAAAAGAACCTGAGTTCATTCGGGGGGTTATTGTCATCATTATTTGGACTGTCATCTGTTCCTTTGCTCTTGCTATTAAAAAAAAAAAAAACAAACAAACTACCAATTCTGCAAAAATACCTGACAAAAAGTCTTGGAGTTTATGTATTTAATCATTTCTAATAAGTTTTGGATGATCTCTGTAGATACCTTTCATTGAACATAGAAGTACAGATTGGCAATTAGCTAACAGATAATAGCTATTTTTCAGCTGCAATTTCATTAAAGATCATTTCATTCTTCCACTCTACCTTTTAAGAAGAGGTGAACTCTCTAGAATTAGCACCATTATTCTTTCAAAAAAGATAGCAAAATTTGTTTCATTTTTTTGAGCAGGTTTAAATTATAGCATTTTTCAGGCTTCCCAGGTAGCTCAGTGGTAAAGAATCTGCCTGTCAGTGCAGGGAACCCAAGGGGCTCAAAAGTATTGGGTTCAATCCCTGGTTAAGACGATCTCCTGGAATAGGAAATGCCAACCCACTCCAGGAACCTTGCCTGGGAAATCCCATGGACAGAGGAGCCTGGTGGGCTACGGTCCATGGGGTCACAAACCGTTGGACACAACTGAGCATGCGTGCCTAGCATTTTTCTAAGGAAGTCCAAGACAATCCTATCCTTCAGTTTAAATCTGACTTGACCATTGTTTGATTGAGAAGTAGGCAATATGTTTCCTAAAAAATCTTCCCCAAGATTGTTTTCTTTAATTAAAACAAATTTTTAATTGACATACAATTGCTGTACAATATACATGTTACAGGTGTACAGTCTGGTTACTTACAGTCTTTAAAAGGTTATTTTCCATTTATAATTATTATAAAATATTGACTGAGTTCCATGTGTCATACATTATGTCTTTATTAGTTGTTAACAGAGTTATTATCTTACTTCAATCACTGGAACATTATCCATAGAAATGTGATTATTACTGGAACATTGATTATATAATATTATTTAATAGTATTACTGTAATCTAAAAATATGTAAACATTACAATGCAGATCTTAAGATTTTTATGAAACTTAGAAAATGTAGTTCCATAGAATGATTGCTTTCATTGTTGCTGATTCTTTTAGGTCTTTTTTATTGCATACTACAACATGAAATTTTCAAGTTTTTGTGGCATATAATTCCGTGATCTCACAGCAAGTAGGATAATGATAGTTTTTTAATCCATTATTCCATTCAAAATTCTGTTTTTCAAATCTGAAGACAGAAGGATTAATACAAAAAGATTCATTTTGAGTGCCTGGAAAAACACTCTAAAATCAACATTTGGCAATTTATAATTTAATTGATCAATAAAATGGATCTATCACAGCTATCTCAGCAATTCCTTCACTCTTTTTATAAACAATATTATTTATTTTTAATTATTAAATGATATTTCATTGGGAAAACATAATTAAAAACAACTTCGCACACCCGGAATTAATAGAATAAATCAACCATGACATGAAAGTGAAGTGAAAGTCCCTCAGTCGTGTCCAACTCTTTGTGACATTCTTTGGACTGTACAGTCCATGGAATTCAGAATATGGGGTAGCCTTTTCCCTCTCCAGGGGATCTTCTCAACCCAGGAATCAAACTCGGGTCTCCTGCAGGCAATTCTTTACCAACTGGGCTATCAGGGAAGCCTCAAAAATCAACTATACTTCAATTAAAAAAAAACAAAACTTTATAAAGAAGGAAAAAAATTCTTAAAAAAAAAAAAAACTTTTGTATTGGGGTATAGCTGATTAACAAATAATGCTGTGATAGTTTCAGGTGAGCCGTGAAGGGACTCAGCCATACATATACATGTATCCTTTCTCCCCCAGACTCCCCTCCCATCCAGACTGGCACATAACATTAGGCAGAATTTCCCGTGCTATACAGTAGGTCCTTGTTGGTTATCCATGTTAAATATCACTGCTTACTCTCAATTCTTAGGTAGATTTCCATGTTCAGGACAGATTGGGGAGTCAGCACCCAAGGTTTATCTCAGGCTTTTACGTTCTCTTTCTAGAAAGTTCTGCTATATTTGGAGAAATTTCTCTACAGTCTACATGGGATCATAGATAGAAAAAATTTATTTCAATTGGAAAAAAGCTCCAATTTGGTGCACAGTTATAATAATAATGATGAGGAACATTGTAGCTATTTACTCTAAAAGAATTAAAGTATATTATATATGCATATTATGTTTTAGTTATCATTTTATAATACAGTATAGAGTGAAACCTCATTAGCGAGTTGACATAGAGAAAACAGAATTAGTAAAAAGGATGAATTTTAATATTTTTAAATAATTGTGGTAATAAATTATAGGTACTATTTATGAGTAAATATCTACTTCTCTCTACTCTCATGCTACATCGCTTTCAGTTCAGTTCAGTCCATTCACTCAGTCGTGTCCGACTCTTTGCGATCCCATGAATTGTAGCACACCAGGCCTCCCTGTCCATCACCAGCTCCCGGAGTTCACTCAGACTCACGCCCATTGAGTCAATGATGCCATCCAGCCATCTCATCCTCGGTCATCCCCTTCTCCTCCTGCCCCCAATCCCTCCAAGCATCAGAGTCTTTTCCAATGAGTCAACTCTTCGCATGAGGTGGCCAAAGTACTGGAGTTTCTGCTTTAGCATCATTCCTTCCAAAGAAATCCCAGGGCCGATCTCCTTCAGAATGGACTGGTTGGATCTCCTTGCCTCACTTTAGGTGTATCCAGTTCTTTGCGACCCCATGGACTGTAGCCTGCCAGGCTCCTTTGTCCATGGGATTCTCCAGGCAAGAATCCTGGGTTGCCATGCCCTCTTCCAGGGGATCTTCCCAACCCAGGGATTGAACTCTAGTCTCTCGTGTCTCCTGCATTAGCAGGAGGGTTCTTTACTGCTAGTGCCTCTCTGATCTCAGCCCTATGTAAAATATAGCACAGAACAGCAAGGTATTTCTGTTTTTTTCCAGAAGACGCAGAATCTCAAAGTTATTTGTGTGTGTATTTAAATCACAGCTTCTCAGGCCTGCTTGCATGAATAGAAAAAACATATGTGCAGTTGGAGGAACCCTGTGTAAACTGGTAACATTCTTAAAATGTCTTGTCTTGAGTTGATCCTATGTTTTCCTTTTTCTTTTCTTTCCCCTCCCCATTTTAAATCCAAGTTTACTCCAGCCATATGCTGACCTCATTCAGTATCAGACCAGGTCAGTTCCTCACAGTTCCAAGTGGCACTTAAATACAAAATTGGAAAAGCTTGTCCACGGCTCTCATTTTTCAGACAAGGAAACTGAGGCCAGCACAAAGTGGCTAACCAAACGGACCAGCGGTTAACCCCCAAGCCTCCTCCCTGGGTCTGGCAGCTCAAGAACCAGGTAGACTGACTCACCTAGCTATCTTCAAACATAAACGATGCAGAAGGAAAAGTGTCAGGCCTTCCCTTGTCATAACCGCCCCAGGAGAGAGCAAGGATCAATTATAAACACAAAGAATAAAATAAAGTGCTTGCTTTGGGGAGGAGAGTTCTCTGTTGAAGGAACCCTGGGAAATGACAACTGAAATTCCTAAATATTCTTTCAGACATTCTCATTTGTTTTTCCTTCCTCAACTTAGGAAACTTGTATTTTGTTTCTTTTTAGTTTCTTCGAGGGTTCTTTTGTTTGTTTTTATTTTACTTTTTTGGAGTATAGTTGCTTTATAATGTGTTAGTTTCAGGTATACAGCAAACTGAATCAGATATTTTTTTAAAATCCACTTTTTTTTTTCTTTTTAGATTCTTTTCCAGTATAGGTCATTACAGAGTATTGAGTAGAATTTCCTGTGCTATACAACAAGTTATTTAATATTTAGTAGTGTGTATATGTCAATCCCAATCTCCAATTTATTCCTCCCCTTACCCCATCCCCTAGTAACCATACATTTGTAGAAAATGTGTATTTTGTTTCTAAGTCATAGTGGCAGAAATGGTTTTAAATATATTAATTAAAATGTCTAAAGCAGACTCTAAAAGTAATGTTTTTTTAATAGAAGCTACTTCTGTGATCTGCTAGAAAACTTGACTGCTGTAACATTCCCCAGTTAGGGGACTCAAAGCCACAGAAAAGTATGTAAACTCAAGTGTATTTCTCAAAAGCAGCAGACTTTGAGAAGCTCCTAGACACTTGGGTACTTACCATAGTGCTTGGGTGGGGGAAATCACTCCGACAACTAATTTTATGTGTCACAAGTGTTTCTCAGCCTTTCATTAAAAGAGCCAAAGAAAATGGTAGTGAAGGACAGGGAAGCCTGGCGTGCAGCAGTCCACAGGGTCCACAAAGAGTGGAACATGACTGAGCTACTGAACAACAGCAAAGAGAATGTGGGGGAGACTGAGCTCCCATCCAACCAGCAAGACCACGAGGTGGAAACCAGGGGTGCCGGCTCTTAAGAGATGCTTAGACCTTGAAAGATTCCAATAGCCCCTAAGGAACCAAAGCAACGAGGCAGAACCTATAGTTTCTGTTACAAACCTGGCTTGATATTTCTTCTTTGTTGTTGCTTCTGAGACCTAGAAGAAAAACATAACTGAGGCCAGGAACTGACTCACCACTGATGGGAACTCATTATTTAAACTATAAGATGGCTTCCAAATTGATATCTTGGGTGGTTTTGTTTTAAAATCTACATGCAGTATTTCAAAATAAACCTGTTTGTTTTCTGTTGTCCAGTCACTAAGTCATGTCTAACTCTTTGCGACCCCACAGACTGTAGCATGCCAAGCTTCCCTGTCCTCCGCTATCTCCCAGAGTTTGCTCAAACTCATGTCCATTGAATTGGTGATGCCATCTAACCATCTCATTCTCTGCTGCTCCCCTCTCCTTTTGCCTTCAATCTTTCCCAACATCAGGGTCTTTTCCAGTGAATCAGCTCTTCACATCCTGTGGCCAAAGCATTGGAGCTTCAGCTTCAGCGTCAGTCCTTCCCAGAATATTCAGGGTTGATTTCCTTTAGGATTGACTGGTTTGATCTCCTTGCAGTCCAAGGGACTCTCAAGAGTCTTCTCCAGCACTACAATTTGAAAGCATCAATTCTTCAGCACTCAGCCACTATTTGAGACTATCCCTCAATCCCTTTGCAGTTCTGTTTTGAAGTCATGGGCTGGTAAACATAAAACCTCTTGTTCTAATACATGTTGCCTGTACGAATTTCATAGAACGTAAGGGTGTTGGAGAAGAAAGAGTCAAGAGATTCTTTAGTAGTATTCTTTCAGAGTCGAAGAAGCCAAAGCATATTGTATAGGCTGTGCCATAGGCGGCTGGTAAACTTAAGCGGGAACGAGCGATGCGTGAGGGAGACCTGTAGCTCATCCATGGCTGTGAAAATGCATTAGTGGCAACGACAGCGGCCCCTAACCTTTGCAGCTTAGCTGTTTTCACCGTGTATGTGTGTGTCCTTATGACACAGCCAATCAAGTGATGCTGTAATAAAATTCCGAACTTCACTTCAGGACAGCTCGGAGGGAAAACATGAGTCCAGAAAGATGTATTACATGATGGCCTTTGCTAATAGCAGGTTATAAACAGGGCTCGCTTGAGCACAAGCTGAATAGCAGCAAAACTGCTCTTCAGAGGGAATTGTGTTGTGAGTGGTCACCCTTGAACTGCACAGTCTAATACAGTAGCCACTAGCCTTGTGACATATGAGGGCTTGAAACACAGCTAGACTGAACTGAGATACACTGTGAATACAAAATAAATAGAGGAATTTGAAAACTTACTAAAAGAGAAATAATGTAAAATATCGTATGAACGATGTTAATATTGATTACATGTTGAAATTGTTTGGGCTGACACAGAAGAACTGTACGAAAAAAGATCTTCACGACTCAGATAATCACGATGGTGTGATCACTCACCTAGAGCCAGACATCCTGGAATGTGAAGTCAAGTGGGCCTCAGAAAGCATCACTACGAACAAAGCTAGTGGCAGTGATGGAATTCCAGTTAAGCTATTTCCAATCCCGAAAGATGATGCTGTGAAAGTGCTGCACTCAATATGCTAGCAAATTTGGAAAACTCAGCAGTGGCCACAGGACTGGAAAAGGTCCGTTTTCATTCCAATCCCAAAGAAAGGCAATGCCAAAGAATGCTCAAACTACTGCACAATTGCACTCATCTCACAGGCTAGTAAAGTAATGCTCAAAATTCTCCAAGCCAGGCTTCAGCAATATGTGAACTGTGAAATTCCAGATGTTTAAGCTGGTTTTAGAAAAGGCAGAGGAACCAGAGATCAAATTGCCAACATCCGCTGGATGCTGGAAAAAGCAAGAGAGTTCCAGAAAAACATCTATTTCTGCTTTATTGACTATGCCAAAGCCTTTGACTGTGTGGATCACAATAAACTGGAAAATTCTGAAAGAGGTGGGAATACCAGACCACCTGACCTGCCTCTTGAGAAACCTGTATGCAGGTCAGGAAGCAACAGTTAGAACTGGACATGGAACAACAGACTGGTTCCAAATCGGAAAAGGAGTATGTCAAGGCCGTATATTGTCACCCTGCTTATTTAACTTCTATGCAGAATACATCATGAGAAATGCTGAGCTGGAAGGAGCACAAGCTGGAATCAAGATTGCTAGGAGAAATATCAATAACCTCAGATATGCAGATGACACCACCCTTATGGCAGAAAGTGAAGAGAAACTAAAAAGCCTCTTGATGAAAGTGAAAGTGGAGAGTGAAAAAGTTGGCTTAAAGCTCAACTTTCAGAAAATGAAGATCATGGCATCCAGTCCCATCACTTCATGGGAAATAGATGGGGAAACAGTGGAAACAGTGTCAGACTTTATTTGGGGGGGGGCTCTAAAATCACTGCAGATGGTAACTGCAGCCATGAAATTAAAAGATGCTTACTCCTTGGAAGAAAAGTTATGACCAACCTAGACAGCATATTCAAAAGCAGAGACATTACTTTGCCGACTAAGGTCCGTCTAGTCAAGGGTATGGTTTTTCCAGCGGTCATGTATGGATGTGAGAGTTGGGCTGTGAAGAAGGCAGAACACCGAAGAATTGATGCTTTTGAACTGTGGTGTTGAAAAAGACTCTTGAGAGTCCCTTGGACTGCAAGGAGATCCAGCCAGTCCATTCTGAAGGAGATCAGCCCTGGGATTTCTTTGGAAGGACTGATGCTAAAGCTGAAGCTCCACTACTTCGGCCACCTCATGCGAAGAGCTGACTCATTGGAAAAGACTCTGGTGCTGGGAGGGACTGGGGGCAGGAGGAGAAGGGGACGACAGAGGATGAGCTGGTTGGATGGCATCACTGACTCGATGGACATGAGTCTGAGTGAGCTCCGGGAGTCGGTGATGTTCAGGGAGGCCTGTTGTGCTGCGACTCATGGGGTCGCAAAGAGTCGGACACAACTGAGGGACTGAACTGAACTGAAGTTAAATTTATTATTAAAATTACTTTCACCCATTTCTCTTTACTCTTTTCATGTGGTTAATTTCACATTCCATATATGGCTCATATTACATTTCTAGTGGACAGGGCTGCTCTAGAATAAGAGAGATGCCCACAGGGTTTAAAGGCAAACTGTCAAGAACTCGTGAAGAAGTTGGAGCGGCAATGACAGAATGATGTGGCTCTTGCAAGGCGGTTGAACTGGCTGCTGTGACTGACAGTCTAGGGGCAAAAGGGCCAATGACTGCATCTCAGTTTCTTCATCTGTGAAATGAAGGGAATAATGGTGGACTGTTTACTGCTAGAAAGCTACGTGGAATAATGCATGTAAAGACTTTAGTGTGAGGTTTGACGCACTGATCAAAGGGATCTTCAATAATCATGACTGCCTTGGGCAACTCCAGCTGCTGTAACAAAATACTATAGGCTGGGTGGCTTACGCAACAGGAAATTATTTCTTACAGTTCTGGTAGCTGGAGGTCTGTGATCAGAATGCCCGCATGGTTGCGTTCTGGTGAGCACTTTCTTCCTGACTTGTATTAATCCTTGGCTGCCTTCTTGCTGTGTGCTTAGAGACAGGGAGAGGGACAGAGAAAGGCTCCAGTCACCGCTTACATGGGCACTAAGTCCATCATGAGCACCCCACCCACATGACCTCATTTAAACCCAATGACCTCCTAAAGGCCTCACCTGTTAAGACCATCAGATTAGGGTTTAGGGCTTCAACATAAGAGTTTGGTGGCAGAGCAGACACAGACATTCAGTCCATCGCATTTGTTTCAAAAGTCCAGTCGGAGAGAGATTTCACGTCGGTTTGCAATTTGTCTACAAACACCTTTTCGACACTGCAGTCTAGTGGGTGCTAGACACCGTTTTTGCTGGATACTGAGCAGCTGGCCTTGCCCACTCTGAGTTGGGTCCTTGAACCAGGAGCAGCAGCACCACAGAGAGCTTGCTGGGAATACAGGACCTCAGTCACCACCCCACCCCCAAACATACTGGATCAGAGTCTGCATTTGACCTGGTCCCCAGGGGCTTGGGGTACACATTGCTTACACGGGGCTGTCTAGGACTTGAAGAGGAGGAACCTCCCTGGCTAAGTGTTCAGACCTTAGTGGTTATGTGTTTGTGTGGGGCTGAGGGTGAAATCAGAAGAGACTGAGACAGCTACAGGGTTGGCTTGAGGGAGGCCAATACAAGGCATCCTCGTCCTCCTGGGATCCAGAACCAACTGTGAGGCAGGAAAACAAGCAGAGCAGACAGAGGTCAAACTATCAGCCTTATCACAGACAGGACTTTTGGAGAACAGGGACTTAGGCATGGGCTTCCTGCCCCTGAGCCCCAGAAAGAGAGACTCATAAGGATGCAGGCAGCGTCTCCCCAAAACAGTAAGAGGAGGGGAAGGCATGCTTGCTGTGCTACTTTCCTATTGCGGCCAAACTAGCCAATTATCACCAGCTTCGCAGCTTACACAACACTCGTTCCTCCTGTTTATTCTCCCAGCATCTCGTCCTGTCCATTCCAAGATGAGTGCTGACGTCCACCTCCAACCCATCGTCACTGGTCCTGACTGCTCCGAGTGGCACGAGGGCAGGAAACAAGGGGAGATCCCTCCCTCTCCCGCACTTCAGTCCCTCCTTTTGTGTCCCCATTTTTTTCACCTAAATGCTCACGAGTCTTGCATCTACTCCTTCTCTACTCAGTCTAATTCACCTACCCACCTCTGATAGATTTATCTGCCTAAAATACGTCTCCATCGTGTTATTTCCCAGACTTCCAGGCTCTGAGAGAACCCGCTGCCCTCACACTGAAGTTCAGGTTGCTTTAGATTGTGTAAGCTGCCTCTGACCTGTCTGTGTTTGTGTCTGCCTACAAACTGCCACACCTACTGCGACAAAATGTGTCACCTACAAACTGCCACACCCCAACCTGATCCCCAACTTACACCCCAACAATTCTGAGTCTGTGTCATAACTTTATCCGTTCCTCTCTCATACTCATCCTTCTGCTTGGAAAGGCTTCTCTCCCAACTCCCCAGGCACCTCGAAGCCTTACTGACCACCTGGTGAAAATCTACATGACCTCCAAGAGTCAGACCAATATCATCTCTAACCAAGAATTGGGTCTTTTCAAAGCCCACCAGGTGGTGTCAATCCCTGTGCGTCCTTCTTCCAGTTTCCTGGACTTTACACACATGTTCTTCAGCGGCTTGATACTCCACGGCTCCCACTTACTGGCCAAAGGGATCTTGACCCGCTCTCAAACTTTGTAGATGGCCGAAAATAACCTCCGGATATGAGTCCTAAATACTTGGCGATTCTGCTCAGCAAAGAATTTTCTGATAGAGACCTTGAGACAAGGGAGGATAAAAGTCAAAGATGAGATCAGAGTTTAATCATTCAGAAGGCTAAAAAGGACACTGATAAAAATACATAGTTGTGGTCAAAAAGAAACATAGCTCATCACATATGTAGACCCAGATGTGGGGATGAGAATGTGCGCGTGTCCACAGAGATCAAGAGTGAAGTAACTTGGGGTAGATTTCCTAAACTCTCCAAGTGTAAGATTTCTGGTCTGTAAAATGGGGATGGGAATGGTGTTGTTGCAAGGAATAAATCAGGCAAGGTAAGCTTTTTGGCCCTGTTCAGCGAACACTAGCCAAAGTCAGCTCTCACTGTCGTGAATACCCAGGACCTGTCTTCTCTTACAGTTCAGGTTCTAGCATCATTAACAACTCCTGGGGCAAATCATTTCAAATTCCTACGGGTATGACTTCGGGTACAGACACCCGCCTCCTCTCTCTCTCCTCTTACCCCCCAACTTAATGGTGCATGCTGTCTCCTTGAAGCTGCTGACACACGACAAACGAAAGAAAGCTCTCAACAGACCGCTGCACACCTTTCAAAATCCTCTCACTTCTGCCCTTGTTTTTAGGTTAAAAAAAAAAAAAATCTTGGCTCTTCTCTCAGAATCACTGAAATATTAGGTGTGTAGAGAAAACACTTACCTTTCCACTCCGCTTCTCCTATTTCTCAGTCTCAGACATGGAAAGGCTTCTCAGGATCTCAGGAGAGAATTTCCAGGGTGGTGAATTCTGTTAGGTCTCTTTAGCATAAACTCAGCTGTCTGATCAATCTTACTGCTATGAATTTCCCCTGACCCGCACACCTATTAAAACTAAATTTACTAACTTCAGGTTGTATTTGTTATTTTATGCGTTAGCATTCACAATTAGTGCAAATAACACTTTCTCTGCTCTGTTTTTTGTTTTTTTTTTTTGAATTATGGAGTCACTTTATGTACTTGTAAACCACAATTTTGTGTGTATGTGTCTTTAAGAAGGCTCTTTTGAGAATTTTGTTGTTGTTTAGTTGCTAAGTCGTGTCCAGCTCTTTGCAATCCTAAGGACTCCAGCTGTCAGGCTCTTCTGTCCGTGGGATTTCCCAGGCAAGAATACTAGAGTGGATTACAATTTCCTTCTCCAGGGTATCTTCCTAACCCAGGGATCAAACCCACGTCTGTCTCCTGCATNAAGAAGGCTCTTTTGAGAATTTTGTTGTTGTTTAGTTGCTAAGTCGTGTCCAGCTCTTTGCAATCCTAAGGACTCCAGCTGTCAGGCTCTTCTGTCCGTGGGATTTCCCAGGCAAGAATACTTTAGTGGATTACAATTTCCTTCTCCAGGGTATCTTCCTAACCCAGGGATCAAACCCACGTCTGTCTCCTGCATTGGCAGGTGGATTCTTTAACGCTGAGCCAGCAGGGAAGCCTCCTTTGAGACTATACATTCTTAATTCCTTTCATTTTTCATCACAGGGCAGTCCTTCAGAACCCCTTTTTATTTGAGTTGCCCTTTTTGCTTAGCAAAACCATAAAACTAAGGAGCTGAAAATCTTGTTCTCCTGCCTATTTAAACAACATCTGGAAATCTGAAATAATTACCTCCTTTCTTAAAGGTTTTATTTAAGCAATATTATACTAATATTGTGCAGTGGAGTTGAAAGCTCTAGGTCTGCAGTATTTGAAATGTTCAGATCTTAAAGCTTTGAAAAATGCTGTTTCCTCCATGTTAATCACTCAGTTCTGACCATTATCCATAACAAGGCTGATGAAATCATTTCAAATTTAGAACATTATACACAGAAATTCAAGGGAAAGAGAAATAGCTTCATATGGCTTTATTTAATGGATTTACCTGTGACTTTACCTGTAACTATACATGCAGGAGTATATAGTAAGTGATCCATATGTGGAAATTATCATGACAATTATTTTCAGTAACAATTGATATCATCTGTCACTTTAAGAATGAAAGCTTTCAGTATAAGCAATCTGCCCTCCTAGCAAAGGGAAAGAAAGGAAATCAAGTGGGAAGAAAATATTTCTAAAATATCTCATTGGAAGTAAAGGATTATAATGTTTGTCTATTAGTTTCTTTTAGAAGACGTATTCCGAATTGTTATTTTTATCGCTTTGAAAACTATTCATATTTTTACCTTTTTGCATTTAGTTTCTGGTATGTCACAGATTTTTTTTAATGTTTTTATATCAAGTTAGGGTTTGGGAGCTTTTGTTGTTTGTTTTTCCTTACCTATCAAGTTTTTTTTAATTTGATTTTTATTCTACACTGGTGTATAGTTGATTTACACTGTTGTGTTAGCTTCAGGTGTACGGCAAAGTGATTCAGTTACATATTCGCATATATCCATTCTTTTTCAGACTCTTTTCCCATATAGGTTATTACAGAATATTGACTAGAGTTCCATATGCTATACAGTAGGTCTCTATTGATTATCTACTTTGTATCTTAGAGTGTGTATATGTTAATCCCAAACTCCTAATTTATACCCTCCTCACCTTTCCCCTTTGGGTTTGGTTTTCACTTTGAATTGTGATCCATCCCTACATTATCCAAATTTATTTTTAACATTCATGAAATAGATCACATTTGCATCCCAAATAGAGCTTAAAAGAGGTGATTCTACGAATGATAAAGACCTCAGTATTAGCTAGCAATGGGAGACATTGGTAGAAGGCACATAAAAACCATATGCATATGTAACAGTTCATTTTTTTATACGATGATTTACAATTTTAAGTTATTTTTGACCCAAAGCTGGACAATATGCTATAAAAATCTCCAGTGCTAAAAAGTGTGAGAGGCAACAAGCTCCCAAAAAAATGAGAGAGGGGATTTAGTGTTCACACTGGCATTGGTTCCAATTACAACTAATCAACTTCAGTAAATTTGGTGTTTGCTGTCAATATATTCACACAATTATTTTTATTTTCCCATTTTCTGCTCTTTCAGAATGTGTTCACGGAATGAATCCATCTAGAGACATTCACGGTATGTTAGAGTCCAAATTATATTCTTTACATGCATATTCATATATGCATACAAATGACATTTTATCCATGTATCTCTATTAACCCAAATAATCAAGACTTTTTTTTTTTTGCTGATTCAAAAATATTTAAAAGCTGTTTTCCATACTGTAAATGTCAAACATATAAAACATTCCAATGAAACCTTAAATGATACCCTCGGTTCTACAGCGTTTACCACGGTGCATTGTGCTGTTATTAAATGACTCTATACGACTCTCTCTCTAAAAAAAAAAAAAGCTTGGCTTCTATGTGTTACAACTTTATTACTTTTGCTATAGCAGTGCTAATGTAAAATTTTTATGAGCAAAATGCTTACTAAGCATCCTTAACTTTTAAAAAGGTTAATGTAAATTCTTTCTCAGTTTGTTACTTGTGAGTTGTAAATTGATTTACAAAGTTAGTGAAATAGTCATATATCAACCACAGGATCCCATGGAAACATTCACACAGAGGAAGGATGTAGTGAAAAAAATGAAGGAATCTGGTCCCCTAAAGTAATTATATTTCAAAAGTGAAATCATCTCAAATCCACAGGGAGAAAGGGATGTTTAATTATTTAACTTCCAATGTTGAAAACCGGACAATGTGTATTATACATGCATTTACATGTATGTTAGTCTCCATCAAAATTGTTTTCATTCCCTGTGCCATTAATACCAACTAATGTGATCCATCTCTAGCAAAATACATTCTCTGCTTTTTATTTCATTAAAATGGTCACTGAAAACAGAAATAATTCTTTTAGAAATGTTACATTTTTAGGAATGTAATTTTAGAAATATATTACAGAGGGGATTTTAAGAGAATGGTTGAGATTATTTTTGAGAGCGTTTTGAAAGATTAAAAAATGTGTAATATTTAAATATTTTCTGAGACCCCCATCATTATATATTTATCTAAAGTTGTATAAAAAAAATGTCAGTAAGCTGTTTTCCAGTGAAATTGTTTTATTTTCCCCTTCCAGCTAAGCAAATACTGATTTTTCAATTCACTGTGAAAACTCACATTTCATTCAATCAACTAGGAGCCTTTTGGAAATTTCCCCCATGCAGCAAATTTGGAAGAAACTGTCACACAGCATCCATCCGCCCAACATATTGCTTCGCTGTAATTTTTGCACTGAATTATGACAAAAGCAAATATTAGTATTATTCCAGGGGAACACTATGAGTGTATACAGAAATGTTTCCTTTCCTTTTCTCTTAGAGAAGCAAGGGAAGAGAAATTCTATATTGCCGCTTAAATGAGCGCTCCTGGTGGAAAAAGAGTACATTCAACTCCATAGGCTATATGCACAAAGCCCTTTAGACTGAGGGGTTCGCGATACCCCCCTTAGTTGAGTCCCAGGGTGCCAGCTTTCCATTCATTTCAGTTCCTCGATAAGGAGGAGCGGTGTGTTTTACTGCTGGGTTTCGAGCGTGCACCCCGTTAGCGCAGTTACAGCCTGCGCAAGGTCCTGAGAACCCCGAATGCCCGGCGGCCCCACTCAAATAAACTCAGCAGCAGCTGTCCCTGCCGCTACTGTCCTTGGAGTTCGAACTCGGGATTTATTGGTTGAGATTCTGAGCTAAACAGCGTCTGAACCGGGTGCATCTACCGCTAACCCTCTTCTCTTACTAAGGAAACCTGATCCCCACCCGGAAGACCGCGTTGCGTGGGGCGCCCGCGGCCCCTCGCAGGGCTGAGGGTTTCAGGCAAACGGTCGCAGCCCCAGAGGAGCTTTCTCTGAGCTTTCCGAGCAGGCGGCTTATCCCCCACACCCCGACCGCTACATCCTCCGAGGCAGAGCCCATTTTTGCCTCCACCACATTCTTGAGTACCCCCAGACCCGGTCCTAGGGGGTCTACCGGCTCCTGAAGAAATACACTCGAGCCCAAGCAGAAAGATTTCACTCAGCCCGAACTCGCCTCTAGAGCGGGCAGCGTCGAGCCCGGGCGCGGAAGAGAGACTGTGTGGCCCCGGGGCTCCGGCGCAGACAGTGTGTGTGTGGTGGGGCAGGGGGCTGGGGGGTGTCTGGGGAGTGCTCGGTGTTTGGGATCGCTCGGCCCGGGTGGAGAGAAGACGGTTGCGGGGGGGGGGGGGGGGGGGTGTGGCCCCCCCCTTGGGGAAA
>SJYA01004929.1:0-28877 GCA_006410615.1 Neotragus moschatus
TGTGGTACAAACTTAAAAATTTGGATTGATATATACATACTACTATGTATAAAATAGAAAACGAATAAGAATCTACTTAATAGTACAGGGAACTGTATTCATTACTTCATAATGACCTATATGAGAATAGAATCTAAAACAAGAGTAAATACATGTATGTGTATAACTGACTAACTCTGCTGTATAGCAGAAACTAACACGGCATTGTAAATCAACTCTACTCCAGTTAAAAATTAATTAAAAAATAATAATAGACTGTGATCATGGAGTTGCTATGATTGCCTATGTAAAGGGTCTGGACTTTAGCTGGGAGACGGGAAAATGGTAGGGAAAGATCCTTAATATGATTCTTGGGATTTTTTTTCTTTTTGAATATAAATCCTGTTGTTTTTTTTTCCCCTCTTTAAATTTCCTCATACCATGATGCTACATTGTGTTCAACTATGAATCACTGACAGCATCTATATAAAGCAATAGATAAAGAAGTATTAGTATACTTCTGTTCACAATATCATTACATTATAATAGAGACAAAAACACTAGACCACGTGGTGTTACCATAAAATCTATTTGCTGATCAACTATGCAAAACATTGAATGAGGAAAGTAAAAGAAGTATTAAAAAATGGTAAATGAAATATACACAATTAATCAACTGTTCTTTTTATAAATATTCAAAATGAAATACAAAGACATTTATAAACAAGAAAATCAAACATCTTTGTATATATAGCAGTTTTTCTCTTTTCTTCATTTTTTTCTTTTGCTGAAAATTAGTCTATTTTCCTCATTTAGAGGGAAGATTTACAAAAGCAGCAATCATGAGCTTTAATTACACTTTTACAGTTTTAGCAAAATTGTACTAGAATCCAGGGGTCCTAAATAGTATTTTTCCTATTAATGCATATAATCTCATAAGTTAGTCATACAAAATTAAAAATTCTTTTATTTCTTTGACTATACATTTCTAGAGATAAAATTTGCAAGTGTTTGTTTACAACTGGGGATAATGATCAGAAAAATTGGTGTGCTTTTAAATAATTTGAAACATTATTATTGATTTTATTAATATAGCTATTGATACTTCCAAATTTGCTGAAAATGATCTTAGTTAAGTTTATGCCCATGTATAAAATATCTAAGCTTAGAAAATGATGCTGGGAAAGATTAAAGGCAGGAGGAGAAGGGGGCGACAGAGGAGGAGACGGTTGGATGGCATCATCAACTCGATGGGCATGAGTTTGAGCAAGCTGCAGGAGTTGATGATGGACAGAGAAGCTGGTGGGCTGCAGTCCATGGGGTCTCAAAGAGTCAGACCTAACTGAGTGACTAAACTGAAGCCTAAAAAAATAGAAATTAAGTGAATTGTATATCTAAGCCTAGAAAATAGAAATTGAGTGAATTTAAGAAATATTAAAGTTAGGAAAGAAAGATATAATTCTATTTCAGCTACATTTTCACTTATTATTATCTGTCCCAAATATTCTACAGAGCCCCCAACAGTACAGGTGAATTGAATTTATGGAGTATCTGCTCAGTTGGAAGATGATGGTCACACTACAAATCACATAATTAATGTCAAATTTATGGTACACTTTTGTAAAATATTTTTATTTGTGTGAATATAAATAGCACATTTTTCTTATATTCTTCATTTTATCTCTCTGTGCTTTAAGTCTTTTGCCAAAATTGATTTCTTTGCTTGCTCTTTTTCTTTTAAAGATTTCTGTTATCAAAACCAAACACAAAGAATTTTTCCTTTCTCCTGAGAAAATTAGTTATTGTCCAAGATTATGAAAAACTCTCCTGCTTGAGACAGGTTTAATTTTTGCTTATCTGTTTATTTAGGCCTTTCTGGGAGAAGTGGTGAGGCATGTGATAAGAATGTGAGTATCTAAGTCCTACGGGACTCTGCCATAGGCATAGGCATTGTCATAGTCGCACCAGCCATTGGCATCACTCATCTGTTTCCCCAGTATGGGCCATTCTAAGCACCATGCTCATCTTCCCTGATTGCCATGGAGCCATTCACCATCAAGTTAAAGTTCCTAGAATGGTGACAGATATGTGTTCAATAAAGCAGTCTTCATTAAACTTTCATAATTATCACTTTTGAACATCTCAGAACATCTCTACAAGCTTTTATGTTTTCAAGATGTTTAATATATCAGAGTAAGAATTTACTTTAAAAGATTATAAAAAGACTATGTCATCCCTTAGCTTTAAATTTGACATTGGTTTTAAATAATGCATCAAAAATACCTTTATAATTGTTAGCTATTAAAGAGCTTGCTTTAGAAAGATAGTAATCAAATGACTTTGATAACAAGAAATGACACAAATCTGTTCAGGTATAACTTGGCCTTTTTAATGATACTCCTGATTGTCTATGTACTTATATATTAATTTTTATACCCATGAGTCTTTAAAAATACATTTTCTCATCCATAGGGTAAGACAAAGTAATATGGAGCCATTCTGATGATTTTACAACTGCTGTTAAAAAAGATTTCTAGAAAAATAAAAAACTCCTATATTTTAATTTACTTAAAGTACAATTTTGACTCTTACCTTGAGTATCTCCTAATGCATTATAAATACTCCTATTTACATACCACACACAAGTACAGGATTTTAGATAGGTGGAAAAAGTTAAACAAGTGTAGTAACTCTTTCTGCACCCAATATGCACTACTGCCCTGCAAGGATGAATGGGAGTCTGAGTTCTTGGCAGGGAGTAAATTAAACACTTGGAGTATCTTCATTTAATAATCTCATGAATCCTCATAATATTCCTTATGAGGGAGATGACAAGTTGTATTAATCCCACTTGTAGTACAAGAAAAATGAGGCCTGAAGTTGTTACAGAATTTCAGTACATGGATCAAGAAATATGTTGGTCTACCACAGTACGGTCTGTAGTATTATATCATTGCACAGGTGTTATAATTACTTTGTACGTGTAGAATTACAATTGGGGCCTCTTCAAATGAAATTTATATCCTTTTGCTCTGTCCTTTATATCTTTTTATATATCAATAAGCATCAAGTCCCCAAAGCCTTTTCCAAGGCTTATATTTTGCATTTGTCTGAGTACAGAAGGTTTCTCGTTTGTGGAAATGGCTATGTTAAAATTTCCCAGGAGACAGCCCAATTCTCATAGAAGATCAAATATTTTAGTTCTGAGCACTACTCAGCCTCCCTATAAAACATCAATATTGTGAAAGGTAATGGAGCCATCATTTAAGTAGTTCTGTAAGTAGAAGTAGTACTATCATTTATAGACTGTTGTGAGAAGACATTTTTTTCAGAGATTCTGAAACAAGGAAGACAAAGAATCTTGGCTATGGAAAGTTTGCTTATGAAACTCTAATTAGCAAGCACTAAATACTGGAGAATGCATGCTGTGATTAAATGGGAAAAATATTAAACAGAAACAGTATAATTTTGAACCGCCATGCTGTTTACATCCATATAGTCCCTAAGCTTTTAATCCTTTCTGAAGGTAAATGTGGAGCCTCTATTAGATCTTGGAAAAGAGAAGTTAAACTATTAAACTTTATAAAATTTTAATTATAGTCTTATCTTTGACATTTTTGAGAAAATATTTGGAATAAACAACTTGATGTGTGTTTGATTTGTACACTTAGCTATGGCTTTCATGTTCTATGCATTCACACCTTTCTAAGAAGAGGTATATCGAACATTTTGAAATGGAGAATTCCATGAAAATGCATGTGATGATTAAGCAGGCCATTGACTTCTTTCCTAATGTATCATTTCCTTAGAGTAAAAGCCAATACGAATAGTTAATGGCTAATTCTAGAGTGTGACAATATGAATATGAGTTTTGTTACATTAACATTTTGTGCTTTCTGTATCTAAAGAAAGTCATTAAAAAGTAAATTTTAAAAATAATTTCTGGGAAGGAAGTAGGAAACAAAGACAAACAGCATGGTTGGAACTGTGACTTTGAAGCCTGATTAACATCCTGATCACTTGTGCCTGTTTCCTCACCCATTAAATGGCAAAAATAAATATCACTCAACATTGCTTCAAGCAATCAATGAAAAAATGTCTGAAGAGCATTTATCACTCTACCTTCCAATTGACAAGCTCTCATTGAATTATTTACATTTTTGTTATAAAGTAGAAGCATTTTTAATATTTAAAAATTATCCATATACTGATTCAATAATGTTGCTACAATATATATTTCCACAAATATATATACCTAATAATTCTCAGGTGATAGTTTATATTAAATTGAATGGACTTTCTATTTAAGTATGCAAGCATTTATGTTTACATGAGTATGTAATACAAATTGCAGATAATTTAAAGAAGAATATGCAAAGATTATGTAGAAAATGAAAAATAGTTACTATTAGAAAATTTTTTAATTTGTATTCCAAAGAAATCAAAAAGAAGATATAAATGTGCATTGAGATAGCACTAGAAGGTCATTTAAGGGAAAAAAAATTGAAAAGTATGAAGAAAAGAACTCAACTTATTTGGTAGCTGTAATAATCTACTCTTAAGAATACTTGTTCTAGTTGGAGGATGCTTGGGGCTGGTGCACTGGGATGACCCGGAGAGATGGTGTTGTGGGGGTGAGGTGGGAAGGGTGTTTGGAATTGGGAACATGTGTACACCCGTCGTGGATTCATGTTGATGTGCAGCCAAACCAATAAAATATTGCAAAGTAAAAAATAATAATAATAAATTTAAAAAAGAAACTTTGAAATTTATGTGTTTTTCCCCCTAAATTCTTCCTATTCACTTTGTTATTTTCCTTACNAGATGGTGTTGTGGGGGTGAGGTGGGAAGGGTCTTTGGAATTGGGAACATGTGTACACCCGTCATGGATTCATGTTGATGTGCAGCCAAACCAATAAAATATTGCAAAGTAAAAAATAATAATAATAAATAAATTAAAAAAAGAAACTTTGAAATTTATGTGTTTTTCCCCCTAAATTCTTCCTATTCACTTTGTTATTTTCCTTACTTTCTGGTTTAATCATTTATTCTTTAGAGGTTTAAGTCTCCTTTTTTCTGTGACAAATTTCTAGAGGGGAGAAAAAAGATGAATTTTATAGTAACAGCCTCAAGATAATTCCATTCTTCCATTTATTTATATGTAAAAATATCTGAAATAGATAAAAGCTTATTTCGTTGTTCTAAGAATCATTGAATTGGTGCTCAGTGAATAATAAATCATCATAACAAATGGGATGGCTAGATTTCTTGCAAAGTTGCTGCATTCTAGTTTCAGTATTGTTAGTGAAAGTGAAAGTTGCTCAGTCCTGTTCAACTCTTTGCAACCCCATGGACTACACAGTCCATGGGATTCTCCAGGCCAGAATACTGGAATGAGTAACTTTTCCTTCTAGAGGGGATCTTCCTAACCCAGGGATCAAACCCAGGTCTTCCACATTGCAGGCAGATTCTTCACCAGCTGAGACACCAGGGAAGCCCTCAATATTGTTAGACCATGTGTATATATTTCCCCATGTGATACTGCAGCTAATTTAAGAAATGTGGCTCAGCTGGTAAAGAATCTGCCTGAAATGCAGGAGACCTGGGTTCAATCCCTGGGTTGGGAAGATCTCCTGGAGAAGGCTACTCATTCCAGTATTCTGGCCTGGAGAATTCCACAGTGTGTATAGTCCATGGGATCTCAAAGAGTTGGACAGGACTGAGCGACTTTCACATTCACTGTAAGAAAGCCACAAGTGTCTTCTACAGAAAGAAATACAGGTGGCCCTAGTGGTAAAGAATCCACCTGCCGAGACATTAAGAGACTCCAGTTCTATTCCTGATAGGGAAGTTCCCTTGGAGAAGGGCATGGCAACCCACTCTAGTGTTCTTGCCTGAAGAATTCCAGACAGAGGATCCTGGCAGGCTACAGTCCATAGGGTCAGACATGACTGAAATAGCTTAGCACATAGCACACACATGAATTCTGAGCACTATGTCACAAATAAATCCCTTATAAACTTTTTTTCCTATTTTTATAAATTTCACTTCAATATATTGTATCCTTTTCTCCTACTTTTGAATGTTTTGGGTCTTTTTTGCTTGTTTGTTTCAGAACCATAAATTTTTTTGGGGGGGGGACTTGCTTTTCTTCTTTTTCTTCAATTTTATTATCAGTAGGAACCATCTCTGTGACAATTCTGTTTATGATGCTATCTTACAACCTTTACACTCTTTCTAACCCATATCATTCTCTGGTCTTTTTAAAGTTTCATTTCTGTTATGAGATCACTGCAGTGTCTTACAGCTGAATATAAAATGAAGGCAGAAGTAATAAGACACTGCCACATTGGTCTTCTTATGACATGAAAAACAGTATTAAACATGTCCCAAATTACACTATTCTGTCAGCTTGCCATGTGAAAAATTGTGAATAAGAAATGTACTGATATTTTATTATATCAGAAAGTTCTGCTATGTCTTTGATTGTCAACTTTATCAAATTCAACAATCTTTTAATAACACATGTAAAATGAGTTTTTAAAATATCTGCAATAAAAATAATGGATAATAAAATCTACCTCAAAACATGTACTCTTAAAAATCAATACAATGCCCTAAAAGTGTGACAGAGAAATGAAATAAATGCAGAAGATAGTATATATTTTAATATGCCAATACACAAATGTAAATGTACTACAAGATAAAAGAGCCAGCTGTGCATTGAATTTCTGACAGCTACAAGTGCAAACTGATAGAGACAAATTTGTAATGATTCAAATACACAAGTATTATTTTATTAGGTCTTATCTTCTGAATTTATGAATAATTATTTAAAAAGTTTCAAACCAAATGTGCCTTGTCCTTTCTAGATTTACATAGTTTGCATTCCCAGTAAATTTAGTGTATACAAGCCACAGAAAAAGTATTGTGTTTATGTTTACAATGGTTAGATTTAAGGTTCAGTTAATTATAGACAGAGTTTTAGTTTACGAAGATATTGTGTGATGTTAGAATGTTGTATGGGATATAAGATTAGTCTTCATTATGTAGGACTGCTGTACTCAGATCATTCTCTGCTAAGTGCCGTTAGTGTCTCCTAATCATCATGACAACAAAAATTTTACAATATTACAACACAGTTTGGAACACATTGAAAAGTGATTCTCAATGGAAAACGTATGCTAAATAGCCATCAATGTTGAAATATCCTAATATGTCTATAAGAAAACTTCTATAGTTTTTATGAGTATTAGTAGAATGTCATCATGAGATTATAATTCCATTCATTTATCTTTCTTCTTCATTTCCCAATTGGTGATTGAGTGTTTCTACATAATGAATAGAGACAACAATGGGAACAATAATACCCCCCTCATTGTTTGTTTAAGGACTTAAAAAAATCAATACTGCCTTTTTTTTTCTTTTTTTTTGTAGCATAGGAAACACAAAGGAGAAAGCAATGGCACATCACTCCAGTACTCTTGCCTGGAGAATCCCATGGATGGAGGAGCCTGGTAGGCTGTGATCCATGGGGTTGTGAAGAGTCTGACACAACTGAGCGACTTGGCTTTCACATTTCACTTTCACGCATTGGAGAAGGAAATGGCAACCCACTCCAGTGTTCTTGCCTGGAGAATCCCAGGGACGGTGGAGCCTGGTGGGCTGCCATCTATAGGGTTGTAGAGTCGGACACACCTGAAGCGACTTAGCAGCAGAAAACACAAATTAGGCTTTCGACTGCACAGCTTAAAAAAAAAAAAAAAAATATATATATATATATATATATATAGTTTCTTCAGTTCTGGGAATACTACTTTTCTATATAACACTTACATGTTTATAGGTAGTGTCTTTTGTAATATGCATAATTAAATGAGAGTCTAAGATATTCTCAGGTTCACCAGCATGAGTCATGAAGTGGAATTAGGTGTGCATCTTATTACTGCAAATGTGAATCTTTGAAAGAACTTGTGGTTCAGCCAAGAGGGAATTATAAATACTCATAGAAATATGGTCACATAGAGGCATAACCATCAAGAAACGGAAAGCTTGGCAGTACTCCTCAGAGACATCTCAGTAGAGTGACTAAGGACAATCATGATGCAAACAGTTAAAAAGAGAATGGATGGTGACCAAGAGGAGGTAGCGTCCGATGTTGCTAATTGTTTGAGGACAGTCGAAAAGGATAGTAGCAAAGCAGACAATAACTTGCCAGGTTACTGTTTTGATTTACATACCATTGTGGGTTTTTTTTGTTTGTTTTTTTGCAGAAAATGATACATTTGTGTAAGTTAACATTCTCTGGAGATGTAAAAAAATTGCAGTATTATACTGATTAAGGGCAAAAATAGGAAAGATGATCTACAATTAACAATATTGAAAATTACATATATCTTTATTACATATATTAATATTTTATCTCTGGAAAGGTCAAGAATAAAAATCTAAGGCTGACTATTATTTTAATATTATTGATAAAATATTTTACTCTGTCTTCAAAAGAGGAAAGAAACTTTAAAAAACTTCTTTATTCCAAGTTTTTAAATGAAAATATATTAGTTTGCACAAAAATAATGTCTCAGACAGCATAATTCATTTTATCTTCTTATACCTATGCACAGAGGCAGAACATTAATATATTTAGACCTTTTGATTGGAGCCTTAACATTTACACTGGCATAAAACATTAATACTATCATCCAAGCATGAAAATTCCAAATTAACAGAAACCAACCCTGCTATTCAGGCCAAGTGGGAGTTACTTTGAGAAATGAAAACAATTCTATAAAACATGGGTTAGTAGGATATTAGGAATCTAGATTCAAGCTTTATTATTCACACATGGTAAGACAAGGCATTAATCCACTTACTATCTCTGCTTTGAATTATTTGCCTTCTTTCATACGAATTTAATATTCAGCACTTCTGTAGCTCAGGCACATCTGACTCTTTGTGAACCTCATGGACTGCAGCACAACAGGCTTCCCTGTCCATTACCAGTTCCTGGACCTTGCTCAAACTCATGTCTGTCGAGTCAGCGATGCCATCCAGACATCTTATCCTCTCTCATCCCCTTCTCCTCCCGCCTTCAATCTTTCCCAGCATCAAGTTCTTTTCCAATGAGTCGGTTCTTTGCATCAGGTGGCCAAAGTATTGGAGTTTTAGCTTCAGCATCAGTCCTTCCAATGAATATTCAGGACTGATCTCATTTAGTGTTGACTGGTTTGATCTCCTTGCAGTCCAAGGGACTCTCAATAATCTTCTCCAGCACCACACTAATAAAGCATCAGTTCTTTGGCACTCAGATTTCTTTATGGTCCAACTCTCACATGTATACATGACTAATGGAAAAACCACAGTTTTGACTAGATGGACCTTTGTCAGCAACATAATGTCTCTGCTTTTTATATGCTGTCTAGGTTCGTCACAACTTAGTGATTAAATCACCACTAGATTGGTCATAGTTTTTCTTCGAAGGAGCAAGCATCTTTTAATTTCATGGCTGCAGTCACCATCTGTAGTGATTTGGGAGCCCAAGAAAATAATGTCTATTACTGTTTACATTGTTTCCCCATCTATTTGCCATGAAGTGATAGCAGCAGTGGCCATAGAACTGGAAAAGGTCAATTTTCATTCCAATCCCAAAGAAAGGCAATGCTAAAGAATGCTCCAACTACCACACAGTTGCACTCATCTCACACACGAGTAAAGTAATGTTCAAAATTCTCCAAGCCAGGATTCAGCAGTATGTGAACCGTGACTTGCAGATGTTCAACCTGATTTTAGAAAAGACAGAGGAACCAGGGATCAAACTGCCAACATCCGCTGGATCATTGAAAAAGCAAGAGAGTTCCAGAAAAACATCTATTTCTGCTTTATTAACTATGCCAGAGCCTTTGTTGTGTGGCTCACAATAAGCTGTGGAAAATTCTTCAAGAGATGGGGATACCAGACCAACTGACCTGCCTCTTGAGAAACCTGTATGCACGTCAGGAAGCAACAGTAAGAATTGGACATGTGACAGACTGGTTCCAAATAGGAAAAGGAATACGTCAAGGCTGTATATTGTCACCTTGCTTGTTTAACTTATATGCAGAGTACATCATGAGAAACACTGGGCTGGAGGAAGCACAAGCTGGAATCAAGATTGCTGGGAGAAATATCAGTAACCTCAGATATGCAGATGACACCACCCTTATGGCAGAAAGTGAAGAGGAACTAAAGAGCCTCTTGATGAAAGTGAAAGAAGAGAGTGAAAAAGTTGGCTTAAAGCTCAACATTCAGAAACGAAGATCATGGCATTCGGTCCCATCACTTCATGGCAAATAGATGGGGAAACAGTAGAAACAGTGGCTGACTCTATCTATTTTTTGAACTCCAAAATCACTGCAGATGGTGATTGAAGCCATGAAATTAAAAGACGCTTGCTCCTTGGAAGGAAACTTATGACCTAACTAGACAGCATATTAAAATGCAGAGACATTATTTTGTCAACAAGGGTCCATCTAGTCAAGGCTATGGTTTTCCCAGTAGTCATGTATGGATGTGAGAATTGGACTATAAAGAAAGCTGAGTGCCAAAGAATTGATGCTTTTGAACTGTGGTGCTGGAGAAGACTCTTGAGAGTCCCTTGGACTCTAAGGAGTTCCAACCAGTCCATTTCCTTTAGGGAAATCAGTCCTGAATGTTCACTGGAAGGATTGATGTTGAAGCTGAAACTCCAATACCTTGGCCAGTTGATGCTAAGAGCTGATTCATTTGAAAAGACCCTGATGTTGGGAAAGATTGAGGGCAAGAGAAAAAGGGGATGAGACAGGATGAGATGGATGGATGGCATCACAAACATGGGTTTGGGTGAACTCCAGGAGTTGGTGATGAACAGGGAGGCGTGGCATGCTGCGGTTCATGGAATCACAAAGAGTCAGACATGACTGAGCAACTGAACTGCAACTGGTACTGGATGGCACAGGATGCCATGATCTTAGTTTTCTGAATATTGAGTTTTAAGCCAGCTTTTTCACTCGTCTCTTTCACTTTCCTCAAGAGGCTCCTTAGTTCCTCTTACTTTCTATCATGAGGGTCGTGTTATCTGCATATCTGAGGTTATCGATATTTCTCCCAACAGTCTTGATTTTACCTTGTGTTTCATCCAGCCCAGCGTTTCTCATGATGTCCTCTATATATAATTTAAATAAGCAGGGTGGCAGAATACAGCATTGACGTACTCCTTTCCCAGTTTGGAACCAGTCTGTTGTTCCATGTCTGGTTCTAACTGTTGCTTCCTGACCTGCATATAGGTTTCTCAGGAGGCAGGTAAGGTGGTCTGTTTTTCCCATCTCTTTAAGAATTTCACACTTTGTTATGATACACACAGTTAGTACCTGCTAATGATGCCAGTTTCTGGATCCATACTCTTTGACTTCAAATCTAGCTCTGCTGAGTCATAAATTACTCCTAAATTATCTGCTTTGGTTTCCTCCTCTTTAAATGGATAGTAACTGTTTTGCCCTCCTGGAGATGATATCCCTGACACAGGAGAAATAGTCAGTGAATGTGAGCAATTTTGTTAAAAATGACAAACTTGATTAAGAAATCTGAAATCATTAATGATAGTCTACAAAAATGCATGAAAATATAGAAACTACTATATATTAATAAAGTGCTATAATTTAAAAATTAATAGTAAATATATAGTTTTCTCCAAAGTTGATAAGTAATGAATGCCATTTTGCTACATTTGAGCACTTTTTTCCATTTTTACATATCAATTTCAGCAATTGTAATCAGCAACAACCTAAGCAGAATTTTTGTGATCATGTATCTTCAACAACATGTATTATTTATATTCACTTCACACATTGGAAATTTACCCATCAGATTTTGTGTTTGCAATTCTTTCTATCCTTGTATAGTCTTAGAAAACTAATGAATAGCCCAAGTGCCTTTGCTCTCTAAACTTTAGCTTGTGATGATGAAATGGCTACTGAGCTAGGCATCTAGTCCACAAGAAGGGAAAGCACTAATGAAAATTAGCATTCCAAAGGGATCTTCTGCAGCTGTCATCATAAAAAGAAACTGATTAGTGGTTTGGACGGTGATAACTCTGTAAATTATCAAACAAAATACTGCAGAAACATCCATTTACGTATATGAAAATTACAATTTGAACATTACACATACAGCACATTAATCAACTTCATTCTTTGATTTTACGGGTAATGAAGCTTTGCAGAAAGGTAAACAGGCAGCTAAATAAAGTTGCTTAGGCAAAATGAATTCAATAAATTCATACTTAAAAAACAAAGAAATGTGCTAAGAGGTGTTTGAATAAAGATAACATCCTCCTGGTCACTTATTTCTGTTTTCAGTTCCTACTTTGACTTTGATCCCTTCTGACTTCTTAATTTTTTGTCTTCTAAGCATTTTGAGTGTCTCATTATCACCAAATATGTAAAGTTAAATGTGATTTTTATAAATTGATTAACATATTCTACCATGCTTTATTTGTTATCTACAATATAAGCTTAATTAAAATATACTGGCTTCTGATAAGCTACTCAGATATTTGTGGTAGTGAGTGAGTAAGTGAGTGAGTGAAGTCGCTCAGTCATGTCCGACTCTTTGCGATCCCATGGACTTTAGCCCACCAGGCTCCTCTATCCATGGGATTCTCCAGGCAAGAGTACTGGAGTGGGTTGCCATTTCCTTCTCCAGGGGATCTTCCCAACCCTGCGATCGAACCCAGGTCTCCCACATTGTAGGCAGACACTTTACCATTTTTGGTAGGGCTGTAGCAATAACTATTTCCTGTGATGGAAATGGTATTTTTTTTTCTAACTTTCCCTGTATTGTATGTAATTATTTATATAAAGGAAAACTTCTCCTCTCATGGAATTGTATTTCTAGGGAGTGGAACTAACATTGAATACGACTAAGTTTGCAGTTCATGTAGTCTATGTGAAAACGGCCTAGAAAGACAAACCAAGCCTTCCCATAATGAAAGATCACTATTGCTTTAAGCATTTATTGAATACAACTAGGTACTAGAGATATAGCAGTGGAAAATTTTAGATGATTAAAAATTTTTTAAATAAGTGACACTAGCTTGTCTTTTGGAGAAGGCAATGGCACCCCACTCCAGTACTCTTGCCTGGAAAATCCCATGGATGGAGGAGCCGGGTAGGCTGCAGTTCATGGGGTCGCTAAGAGTCGGACACGACTGAGCGACTTCACGTTCACTTTTCACTTTCATGCATTGGAGAAGGAAATGGCAACCCACTCCAGTGTTCTTGCCTGGAGAATCCCAGGGATGGGGCAGCCTGGTGAGCTGCCGTCTATGGGGTCACACAGAGTTGGACACGACTGAAGCGATTTAGCAGCAGCAGCTTGTCTTTATAAAAAACCATGGAGAATTGAGAATCCAGGTGTCAGTAAATGTGTTAGAGTATTTTATATCAAATATGAAAGCAATTTGTAATGCAATTTTTTGTCTGGGTAAACTTCTGTCTTTTAGTGCATTACAGAGTGACACTTCGGTCTTTATGTCTTATGTGTCAATTGCCTACATTATAATATGACAGTTACCTGAGAGTTTCACTATTTATGGTTCATGTTTTCAAATTTACCTTATACTTTATAATTATAGCCCCTTAATTATTATTGTTGCTTATATATTGTAGCTTAACTAAATTATTCAAGATCTAATTCTGTCAACTCTTCACTCTGATTTTCAAATATCTTCCCTCCAACATCATTTTAGAAAAATTCAAAAGAATCAAGAAGTGGCATGTGTATTTTGTATAAAACAATAGCCTTCTAGTGTTTACTGTTACTGACAATGTTTATTGTCACATAAATTTTTTGAGAATACATAAGAGACATCATAAAATTAAGATTGACAGTGTTGGTAGTCCAGTTTGAAGAAACTGATTGGCATGGGTTTGGATAAAGTATACTCAGTATGGGCAAAATAATTTAAATTTTTGGAGAAGTATTTTGACAACTTTATGGGTGACCAGGAACGTTATTTTAAATTGTGAGACATCAATTTCATATTTGTCATGCTTGATCATTTTTAGTTTGATGTATACAACAATTTTGATATTAATCACACTAAATTTGCATTAACCATAGCTGCTAAATTCCCACACTCAAAAGGGAAATAAAAACAGGTTAGCAATACTTATTTTATCCTTTTAGCCAATACTGGTTTTTATGTGAAAAACTGTCTTCAGCCTCATCAGCTTATCTGAAGATGCACAGGCATAGAATTAAATAATAAATATATGCTTGGATCTTTTACATTTTTCTGACTAATGCATTTCTTTGAAAAGGTATATGCATATAGGAAACATAAAGAAAATCTTGCTGACTTGTATTGCTAAGTTGCTTCAGTCGTGTCCAACTCTGTATGACCCCACAGAAGGCAGCCCACCAGGCTCCCCTGTCCCTGGGATTCTCCAGGCAAGAACACTGGAGTGGGTTGCCATTTCCTTCTCCAATGCATGAAAGTGAAAAGTGAAAGTGAAGCTGCTCAGTCGTGTCTGACTCTTCACAACCCCATGGACTGCAACCCACCAGGCTCCTCCATCCATGGGATTTTCCAGGCAAGAGTACTGGAGTGGGGTGCCTTCACATTGCAGTAATGCCTACCAATTTCTAATAAGTTTTTCTTCAAAGCTTCTGTCTTTAAAATAATTTGAAAATACTTTTGTCTGTCATACCATTAATCAACGATGTTTTGGCTAGCAACTTCATATATTGTAGACGCTATTCCAACTTGATGTCCTAAAATTATACTTTGTTAGCATCAAAGTGAACAGACTACTAGGTAATGGTTCCTTCCATGATCAACATTACATATACATTTTCACACAGAAAAAAAAAATCTAAAATGTCATCTTCATCATATACTTCTATAAAAGAATATCTTTCTTCAGCATATCTTTACATAATAATTACTTTATTCTATGTAATAGCAATTTTCTATTACTAATGTTGTTATAATAAGAATACAATGACTTTAAGAAATAGTGCTCCATGGAGTGAAGAAGATCTAGAAGACATTAGTTAGTGAAAAGACAGTGATATAGGTGTTGTGGTCCTCTCTGATTTGTCTTTCTTCCTTTAACAGTGAAAATTTGGAAAGTTGAAAATTAAATTTATCTGTGTATAATTGCTGAACACTCTTACAAGCCATTTAGGGACTTATATTGCAAATGTGAAGTTATTATTCTGCCTGTGTTTCTTACCTTGTTGCTATTCACTCCTTAATAATGTCCAACTCTGTGACCCTGTGGACTCCAGCACACCAGGCTTCCTTGTCCTTCACCATCTCCCAGAGTTTGGTCAAACTCATGTCCATTGAGTCAGTGATGGGATTCAACCACCTCATCCTCTGTCACCCTCTTGTCCTCCTGCCTTCAACCTTTCCTGGCTTCAGAGTTTTTTCCAATGAGTTGGTTCTTTGCATTAGGTGGCTAAAGTATTGGAGCTTCAGCAGCAGTTCTTCCAATGGACATTCAGGGTTGATTTCTTTTAGGAAGAACTGATTTGATCTCCTTTCAGTCTGAAGGACTCCCAAGAGTCTTCTGCAATACCACAGTTCAAAAACATCAATTCTTCGGTTCTCATCCCTCTTTATGTTCCAAATTCTACATCTGTACATGACTACTGGAAAAACCATACCTTTGACTAGACAGACCTTTGTTGGCAAAGCAATGTCTCTGCTTTTTAACATGATGTCTAGGTTTGTCATAGTTTTTCTTTCAAGGAGCAAACATCTTTTAATTTCATGGCTTCATTCACTGTCTGCAGTGACTTTGGGGTCTAATAAAATAAAATATAATAAAATGAAATTTGTCACTGTTTACACATTTCCTCCCTTCTATTTGCCATGAAGTGATGGGACTGGATGCCATGATCTTAGTTTTTTGATGTTGAGCTTTAAGCCAGCTTTTTCACTCTCCTTTTTCACCTTCATCAAAAGGCTCGTTAGTTCCTCTTTGCTTTCTGCCATAAGACTGGTGTCATCTGCATATCTGAGGTATTGGTATTTTCCCCAGCAATGTTGATTCTGGCGTGACCTTCATCCAGTCCAACATTTCACATGATGTACTCTGGATATAAGTTAAATCAGCCAAGTGACAATATACAGCCTGGTCATACTCATTTCCCAATTTTGAACCAGTCCATTTTTTAATGTCCAGTCCTAGCTCTTGCTTCTTGACCTGCATACACAATTCTCAGGAGGCAGGTAAGGTGGTCTGGTATTCCCATCTCTTTAACAATTTCCCACAGTTTGTTGTGATCGACATAGTCAAAGGCTTTAGTGTAGTAAATGAAGCAGAAGTAGATGTTTTCCTGGGATTCTCTTGTTTTTTGATACAATGGATGCTGACAATTTGATATCTTGTTCCTCTGCCTTTTCTAAATCCAACTTGTGTGTCTGAAAGCTTCTTGCCTTCATGGTGGAGAAATGTTTCCTGAACCCTCTGAAGTGTTTTCACCTCTACTAACCTCATCCCTAGAAGTACATTCTCCCTCAAAGAAAATGTTTTCCATATTTAAGATATCTCAAATTAAACATTGATTTTTTTTGAGTGAAACATATGATGTAGGAGGAACTATTAATCTGTGGAATAAACTGAATACATTATGTTTTAAAAAACTTGTTTTATGAAGTCTTTGACAAACATTTGCAAAACTATTCCTTTTTTTTTATAATGCATATTTCAGCTTCTCAAGTATTTGCTACTTGTTTGTCTTACTGTCTTCCTTGGCTTTAGCATGAAAGATTTGTATCAATCAATTTTGTTTAAATTATGGTACAGTAGAAATCAAATCCTAAATCTCAATAACCTTTCATCACAACTTCCTCATCAGATTTTGTCTCTCCTGGACTGGCTGGCTTTTATCTTCATGATTGGACCCAGGTAACAGGCATATTCCCTATCTGGAACATTATTAATCTCATGAAAGATGGAAATAAGGGTAACGTGAAGCCAAGTAATATTTCTTAAAATTTGGTTGAAAGTGGCTCCCATAACTTCTTTTTTTTTTTTAATTTTTATCTTTTTGGTTTGTTTTGCTTTACAATACTGTATTCATTTTGCTTGAACAAAGCAAGAAACTGTGAAAGTCTAATGTTCATGGATGATATAATGACTCCAAAGGGAAAGGAAGTGAATAACTTTATCAGGAATGCAATCTACCACAGATAAATTAATAATAAATTAAATAGAAAAAATATCAAAATTTGATTATCCAATATCTACATGAGAATAGGAACCTGTAGAATTTTCCCCCCCGGAGAAGGCAATGACACCCCACTCCAGTGCTCTTGCCTGGAAAATCCCACAGATGGAGGAGCCTGGTGGGCTGCAGTCCATGGGGTCGCTAAGAGTCAGGCATGGCTGAGCAACTTCACTTTCACTCTTCACTTTCATGCATTGGAGAAGAAAATGGCAACCCACTCCAGTGTTCTTGCCTGGAGAATCCCAGGGACGGGGGAGCCTGGTGGGCTGCCGCCTATGGGGTCGCACAGAGTTGGACAGGACTGAAGCGACTTAGCAGCAGCAGCAGCAGCATTTTCCCCCATTTCATTGATATATATTTGGCTCTTTCCAGGTGGCACCAGTGGTAAAGAACCCCCCTGCCAATGCAGGAGACTTAAGAGACACAGGTCCAGACCTTGGGCTGTGAAGATTCTCTGGAGGAGGGCATAGCAACCCTCTCCACATTCTTACCTGGAGAGTCCCATCGAGAGAGAAGCTTGGCAGGCTACAGTCCGCAGGGTCTCTCAGAATGAAATACAACTGAAGCGACTTAGCACACTTGCAATTTACCACAAATTAAAAATAAATGACAAAAAAAAAAAGTCAAAAACATAATTATCCAAGACCTACATGAGAATCAGTGTCTGAACCGTGGCTCAAACGGTAAAGCGTCTGTCTACAATGTGAGAAACCTGGGTTTGATCCCTGGGTTGGGAAGATTCCCTGGAGAAGGAAATGGCAACACACTCCAATACTCTTGCCTTGAAAATCCCCTGGATGGAGGAGCTTGGTACAGGCTACTATCCATCGGTCGCCAAGAGTCGGGCACAACTGAGCAACTTCACTTTCACGAGAAGAGGAACTTGTAGAATTTTCCCCCATTTTCATTTTAGTTCAGTTGCTCAGTCATGTCTGACTCTTTGCGACCCCATGTACTGCAGCACACCAGACTTCCCTGTCCATCACCAACTTCTGGAGCCTGGTCAAACTCGTGTCCATAGAGTTAGTGATGTCGTCCAACCATCTCATCCACTATCGTCCCCTTCTCCCCCTGCCTTCAATCTTTTCCAGCATCAGCATCTTTCCTAATGAGTCAGTTTTTTGTATCAGGTGGCCAAAGTATTGGAGTTTCAACTTCAACATTAGTCCTTCCAATAAATATTCAGAACTGATTTCTCCTATTTTATTGACATGCATTTGACACTAGTCAAATCAGTGTTAGTTGCTCAGCCATGTCCGACTCTTTGCGACCCCATAGACTGCAGCCCACCATTTCAGGCTCCTCTGTCCATGTGATTCTCCAGGCAAGAATACTGGAGTGGGTAGCCATGTGTTCTCCAGGAGCTATTGCCAACCCAGGGATCAAACGTGGGTCTCCCACGTTGCAGTCAGATCTTTACCATCTGAGTCACAAGTTCACAATATAATGATGTGCTGTGTAATAATTATACAAATAATTATCAAAATGACTTTAGTTAATACATATCATTTCACACAGTTACAAAAATGTTTCTTTGTGATGAAACTACTTAAGATATACTGTCTTAGCAGCTATCAAATATACAAAACAGTATTATTAGTTATAGTCATCATGTGTTTGCTATAGCCTCAGAAATTATTTCTCATATAACTTCAAGTTTGTATTTTTGATTACCTTCACCCAATTTCCCCAACCTCTGACCTGCACCTTTGTCAACCACAAAATCTGATCTCTATTAGTTTGGTTTCATCAGATTTCACATATAAGTGATATCATACAGTATTTGTCTTTGTCTGACTTAATTTACATAATTCTCTCAAAGTCCATTCATATAATTTCTAGTTGCAGAATATCCTTACTTAAATGTATAAATAAGATGCTATACATATATATGTATGAGTATATACTATATTTTCTGTATCTTTTCATCAGTCATTAGAAATTTAAGTTGTGGCTGTGTCTTGACTATTGTAAATAATACTGCAGTAAACAGAAGTGCAGATATCTCTTTGAGATAATAAATTTAATACCTTTGTGTCTATAGCCAGAAATGAAATTTTTAGATCATATGCTAATTTTATTTTTAATTTTTCGAGAAAGTTCCATACAATTCCTTATTGGATATGTTAGTTACTCAGTCATGACCAACTCTTCATGACTCCATGGACTGTAGACCGCCAGTCTTCTCTGTCCATGGAATGCTCCAGGCAAGAAAACTGGAGTGGGTAGCCATTCCTTTTTCCAGGGACTCTTCCCAACTCAGGTACTGATCCTGAGTCTCCTGCATTACAGGTAGATTCTCTACTGTCTGAACCACAAGGGAAGCCCCAAAACTGGATATGCTAATTTACATTCCTACTAACAGTACATGAAGGTTCCATTTTTTCTAAATTTTCACCAGCACTTATTGTCACTTATCTTTTTGATGATCATCATTCTATCAGATATGAGATGATATATCTCATTGTGGTTTTGATTTGCATTTCCCTAGTGATTAGTGATATTAATCACCTTTTCATGTACCTGTTAGCTATTAGAATATCCTCTTTGGAGAAATGTCTATTTGTATTTGTGTCTTTGCTCATTTTAAAAATTGAGCTATTTGCTTTTGCTCCTGAGTTGTATAAGTTTCTTATAAATATATATAAGAACATATATACATATATATATTTAGGATACGAATCCCTCATCAGAATATATTTTGCAAACCTCTTCTCCCTTTCATAGGTAAATTGTCTTTTCATTTTAATGATTGCTTCTCTACAGAAGCTTCTAGCTTGATAGAACTTGTTTATCCTGTATCACTTATTTATCTTTTATTTTGTTAATTGTTATTTAGGTGTCTTAAAATGGTGCCAAAATCTGAGTCAAGAAGTTTTTATTATCCCCATTTTTTATTCTATTAGTACTATGGCTTCATTTCTTACATTTGAATTTTTTAATCAATTTAGAATTAATTTTTGTGAATGGAGAAAGATGGGGGTCTAGTTTCATTCTATGCATGTAAATATTTCATTTTTCCAGCACCATATATTGAAGAGATTATCTTCCTCCTTTGAGTATTCTTTGCTTTCTTTCCGTATGTTAGTTGACTATTTATGCATGAGTTTATTTCTGGGCTCTTTATTCTGTCCCATTAGTCTGTATGTCTGTTTTAACACCATATTGTTTTGATTATTATATAACTTTGTAGTACAGTTTGAAATGAGAAATTGTGATGCCTCCAGTTTAGTTCTTCCTACTCAGGATTACTTTAGCTATTCATGGTCTTTTGTAGTTCCATATAAATTTTAGGATTGGTTTTACTATTTTTGCCAAAAATAAAAATAGTAGTGGAGTCATAAGGACTCCATAAGGACTCGACTCCATAAGGTTTTGAGTTGTATGAACATTTTAACAATATTAGCTATTTTAATCCATAATCATAGGTTAACTTTCCACATACTTGTATCTTTTAGAATTTCTTCATTAATATGTTATAGTTTTTAGTATAAAGATCTTCCAATCTCCTTAACTTTTTTTATATATTAATAATTTCTTGTTTGCTGATGCCAAATAAGGCTTTCAATTATTTTTCAAATAATTTATTGTTAGTGTATGGTGGCTCAGATGTTAAAGCATCTGCTTGCAATGCTGAAGATCCGGGTTCGATCCCTGGATTGGGAAAATCCCCTGGAGAAGGAAATGGCAGCCCACTCCAGTAATCTTGCCTGGAAAATTACATGGATGGAGGAGCCTGGTAGGCTATGTCCATGGGGTTGCCAAGAGTCGGACACTACTGAGCAACTTCACTTATAAAAACACTAATCATTTGTGTATGTTGATTTTTTATCCTGCACCTTTACCAAATTTATTGATTAGATTCAACAGATGTTTTGTGTAATCTTCAGAATTTTCTCTATATAAAATCATGTCACCTACAAATAAAAACTATTTTACTACTTCCTTTCCAATTCTGATGACTTTTATTTCTTTTTCTTGCCTGACTACTCTGGTTAGGACTTTCATAACTATGTTGAAGAGGAATAGTGAGAGTGAGCACCCTTATCTCATTTTTGATCATATGAGAAAAACTTTCAACCTTTCAGCAATAAATATAGTGTTAACTGTGGTCATCATATAAGACCTTTATTATGTTGAGGTATTATATAGGTTGCATTGTGAATGAATGCTGAATTTTCTCAAATATTTTTTTCTGTTTCTATTGAGATGTTCACATACTTCTTATTTTTTGTTAGATTAATATGATGCATTATAGTGATTTATTTGCATATGTTGAAACATTGCATTCTGAGGATAAATTCTGCATGATCATGGGGTACAATCATTTTAAGATGTCGAAAATTTTGATTTACTAGTATTTCAGAAGGCTTGACAATAATTTTTCTTCAAACATTTGGTAAAATTCACCAATGAACATATCTGTTTCTGGGCTTATTTTTCTTGGAAGTTTTTTTTATTACTAATTCAATCTTGTTACTAATTATTAGTCTATTCAATTTTTGTTTTGTTTTTCTTCTGATTCAGTCTTGGAAGTTTGCATGTTTCCAGGAATTTATCCTTTTTTTTTTTTTTTCCCAGGTTGTCCAGTTTGTTTTTGTATAATTGTTCATAGTAGTCTCAAGATTTTGTGTGTTTGTTTGGCATTAGTTTTTATATCTCTTCTTTCATATATAATTTTATTTATTTGAGTCTTTTCCCCTTTGTTCTTGGTTAGTCTAGCTAAAGTTTGGTAATCTTGTTTATCTTTACAAATAATGAACTCTATTTTTTCAATCTTCTGTACTGTTTTCCTTATCTCTTTATTTCTGCTCTCATCTTTATTATTTCCTTCCATCTACTAACTTTGAGCTTAATTTGCTTTTCTTTTTATAGCTGCTTTAGTTATAAAGTTAGGTTATTTACTTGACATTTTTCTACTTTCCTGATGTTTGCATTTGTAGCTATAAATTACTCTATTTGAATATCTTTTGCTATAACTTCTAAGTTTTAATATGATTTGTTTCCATTATATTTTGTCTCATTACTTTTTTCTGTTTTAATTTCTTCTTTGATTTGTTAGTTTTTCAGAAGTGTGTTTAATTTTCATGTGTTTGTGTGTTCTCGATATTTTCTCCTAGAAAACATCCCACATGTACCTGAGAAGAATATGTATTCTGCCATTGTTGAAACTGTTCTGCATGTGTTTCTTAGGTTCACATGATTTTAGTTATTGTTCAAATCCACTGTTTTCTTATTCTTTCTCTGCCTGAATGATCTCTCCATTATTGACAGTGGGATATTAAATTCCCCAGGCATTATTGTATTCCTGATTACTTCTTTTGGTTTTGTTAGTAGTTGCTTTATATATTTAGATGAGTAGATAATGGGTACACACATATTTACAATTGTTATATCTTCTTGATGGCTTTATCATTATATAATGAACTTTTTCTTCTTTTGATCATTTGTAGCTTGAAACCTATAATACCTGATATTAAAGATACCTACTCATGCTTTCTTTCATTTATCATTTGCTTAAAATATCTTTTTTACATGTCTTCACTTTCAGTCTATGCATATCCTTAAGACTAAAGTCAGTCGATTTTAGGCAACATATAATACCTTGTTTTTTACACACCCAGCCTTTCTGTCTTTTATTTGAAACTTTAATTTGCTTACATTTAAAGTAATTGTTGATAGAAAAGGACTTACTAATGTTATTTTAATTATTGTTTTCTAATGTTTTGTAGATCCATTTTGCTTTGTAGATCTTATATTGCTGTCTTTTTTGGTGATTTAATGACTTTTGGAGAGATATGTTTTGACTTTATCATAATTTTTTGTGTATATACTCCATATTTTCCTTGTGTTTACCATAAAATTTACAAAAATATCTTATATTTTAAACACTTTTTAGGGCTGATAACAACATCAATAGCATTCTTAGACTTTACACTTTTACTTCTCCCTTGGTTACATTTTGGTTGTTGATATTGCAGCATGCATATTTTTATATAATGTATCCAATAATAAATTATTATAATTATTTTAAATTAATTTCTTAATTTTTTTAACTTTTAAACTTTAACCTTCAGTGAATTATTCTTCATTGCTTTTATGAGATTAGATAAATTTATTTTGACTATGTACTCACCAATACCAGTGAGTTTTACACTTGCATTTGTCTGTTTTTATACTCTAAGGTAGCATTTTTATGATTACTTGATGAACTCTCTTTAATATTTCTTATAAGGCAGATTTACTCCCTTAGCATTTGATTCTAAGGGAAATTATTTTGCCTCCATCTCTGAAGGACCACTTTGCTAAGCATAATATTCTTGATTGATAGATTTTTTTTTCTTTCTTCTTCAGTATTTGTAATATACCAGTCCATTTTCTCCTGATCCGAAAAATTTTCATTGAAAAATTCTACTAGAGTCTTATTTGTGACATGTCACTTTTCTCTTGCTGCTGATAAAATTTCCTTTTTGATTTTGGCTTCTGAGTTTAATTATAATGCCTCTCAATGTAGTCTTTTTTTGTGTTCGATCTACTTAGTATTTTTCGGCCTCATGAATATGGATGTCTTTTTCTTAGCTCAAGTTTGGGAAGATTTCTGCTATCATTGCTTGACACATGCTTTCTGTCCTCTTTTACTCACCTTCGTCTATGATTTTTATAAATATTATTTGTTTTCACAATACCTATGCATTCTTTAGGCTTGCTTCACTCTTTTTAATTCTGTTTCTTTGTGGCTCCTCTGACAGATGATGTTAAATGTCTTAACTTTATTACTGTGAGTCTTTCTTCTACTTGATTGAGTTGCTGTTGGAGTCCTCTTTAAATCCTTCTATTCACTCATTGTATTCTTCAAGTTTATGATTTCTGATTGTATTTTGATAATTTCTATTTCTTTGTTGAACTTCTCATTTTATACATGTATTGTTTCCTTATTTCTTTAGTTTTCTGCCTATGTTCTTGTAGCTCATTAAACTACTTTAAAAGAACTACTTTGAATTTCTTGTGAGATAGTTGATAGAGTTTTTTTTTTTTTAGAAGCACTTATTAGAACTTTATAAGTTTCATTTGTCGAAGTCATGTTTGCCTGATTTTTTTTTGATTCACGGTTCTTTTTATTGATGCCTGCACATATGAATAGGTGATCTCTTCTCCCAGATTTTACATATTTGCTTTGACAAAAATAGTCCATCCATTGCTAGTCACATCAACTTGGGGTTCTGGATTGTTCAGGTTCCTGAATAAGGCAGTATTGTGCCCCAAGTTTTTTGGCAAAACAGGGCTACCATCTTGGCTCTGAAGACAGATAAATCCACTGGCTGAGCCATTAGGATGTTCTTTCACAGAGGAGCTCAGTCTGCCAAGATATAAGTCCAGATATAAGCTCTAAACCCATTGACTTTCTCTGTCACAATCAGCTCTCCATTGGTCAATCCACACATTCACCCTGCTGTTCCTATAAGGTGAGACCCAAGTGAGCATTCCTTTTGTCCACTGGAATAACCATAGGCCCAGAAGTTCTTCTCTGTGTGGTGTTGTGCTAGCCGTTAGGATCAGTATGTAGCAACTCCTTTGCTTTGCTAATGCAGTTCATCTCAGTCTTTGGCCCAGGGTGTACGTCAGCCTCTGTGTTTTAGGATTTTCACAATGACGTCTTGTCTATACATAATTGCTAGTTGGTTTTCTTGTGAGGGAGACTGAATTGGGAATAACCCATATCCTTATCTTCCTGATGTCACTCCAGAAGTTTAGTGGGATTGTACGAATGTTAAATGCTCGTTCTGAAATTCTGTTCCATGACAGAGGCTGGTTCTATGGCTTCCTAGAATTTTCAACAGTAGCAATAATATTGAGGTTAAGCAATTTGAATTGTGCTTTATTGATTTCAATCTGGTGACTATGTCTGCTCTTAACCAGAAAGAAATAGCATTACCTCTCTTGCAATGGTTTCAGTCAGTGTCTTGGTCGTTTTTTTATAAAGTGTAAAACATAACATTTTCTTTTTGGATAACCTAGTTCATTTATTTAATGGATTGTGACCAATTCGAAACACAGTCACTGCCAATTATTAAGTACTTACACCATTGTGTGTAAGGCTTGTTCCAGTGTCACATTTTAAAATTTTATATCTCACCACTAAAATAACTTTATCTCACAATGCTCATCAGAAGCACAGGCTTGTCTTCTTGGACTAGGGATTCTTTTCACTGTTCAAAAGTTCAAGTCAATGAAAGCAAGTCTCCTTACGTCTTCTCTGCTAAAATATGTCTCAGCAGGTGATCTCCCTTTGAGCTACAAGGCACCTGTTTCAAGGAACTCCTCCATGTCTTTGGATACTGGCTCCAGGGTTAAGCCTGAGTGCAAGATGTGTTTGTTGTCATTGCCACTTATCTGATTTAACTAATTAACTCAGCAGGCGAGATAAGTTTTTTAAGTTTAGTGTTATTGCAAAGCACCTTGAGATACCTCAGCATGACAAGATGACATAAAAGTTAGTGTGTGTATGCCTCTACTTCCTCTCAGAGTTAGGCACCCTGGTGATTTAGACAAATGCATTGATTGTTCAAATGGAAACTAAGTACTAAAAGCCATGGTTAGAAAAAAGACTGAATTCTAATGTGATGTTTCCAATTTGTTAGAAACATAAAGAAATGGGGAACTCATTTATAATTCCTATGGATTCTTGCAATCAGATGGAAATTATTGAGATGTGGAGTAAATTCCTGAGATAATGATATTATCTTAATGTTTAATGATACTAGAATTCTTATTCCACGTCATCTATTTTTATATAAATCATATGAACCATTTTTAGCTATCCTTTGTATAGGAATAATGTTATAAAGCTTCTTTCACACAATTCCTTTTAAATCTCTTGCAACTGTTGTATTATCATTATCTGTAAGTGACAAAAATAAATAAGATTCTAAAAATTAAATAAAATTATCCAAATATATAGAAATTATAAAAAACATCTTTTTGGATAATAAAACTCAGATATTCCTTTAAATAGTGTTGCTTATATGGATTATTTTAATAATTAAAATTTTGTACTTTTGTAACAAGTAAATGATCTTTGAAGCAAATACTATGTCTATAAAAATCACACTCTATGTCTCGGTTGAAATGTTTTGGGGGCAGTAGAAAACATAAATAATAGTAAAGCATATTTGTACTACATGCTTTTATAAAAATGATTAAAATACATGTGTAAGTACTCTTAATATGTATGGAATATTGGTAAAAATGGTACTTGTTTTGTACCGTAGTATTCTTAGTAGGCTTCAGCGTTATGTGAACCAAGAACTTCCAGATGTGCAAGCTGGGGTTAGAAAAGGAATAGGAACCAGAGATCAAATTGCTAACATTCACTGGATCACCAAGAAAGCTAGGGAATTTCAGAAAAACATCTACCTCTGTTTCATCAATTACACTGAAACCTTTGACTGTGTGGATCACAATAAACTGTGGAAAGCTGTTAAAGAGATGGGAATACCAGACCATCTAACCTGTCTCCTGAGAAACCTGTATGTGGATCAAGAAGCAATAGTCAGAACCCTGTATGGAACAACTGATTAGTTCAAGTTTGTAAAAGGAATACGACAGGACTATCTGCAGTCATCCTGTTTGTTTAATTTACATGTTGAGCACATCATGAAGAATGCTGGGCTAGATGAATTACAAGCTGGAATAAAAATAGGTGGAAGAAATATCAACAATCTCAAATACATGGATGATACCACTCTAATTGCAGAAGTGAATAGGCACTTAACTCTGCCAACAAAGGTCCATAGAGTCAAGATTATGGTCTTCCCAGGGGTCACATTTGCTTGTGAGAGCTGGATCATAAAGAAGGCAGAGTACCAGAGAATCAATGCTTTCAAACTCTGGTGCTGGAGAAGACTCTGACGCTGCAGAGTCCATTGGACAGAAAGAAGATCAAACCCGTCAATCTTAAGGGAAATGAACTCAGAATACTCATTGGAAGGACTGATGCTGAAGCTGAAACTTCATTATTTTGGCCATCTGATATGAACAGCTGATTCACTGGAAATATCCCTGATGCTGAGAAAACTGAAAAAATCTAGAAAATCTCTCTCTAGTAGACAGACGGAGTTTTAAATAATATAATGCAATCATAACAGTTCTTGTTCCATCACCTTTCCTATATACTGTAGCTTAATCAGAATATTATATAATATGCACAAAGTCTACTCACACTCAAGAGGAGTTCAATTCAGTTCAGTTGCTAGAAGTTTGCTACATTTTGTAATAATTTTCTCTGTAATGATATTCATTATTTTATGAATCATTGTTCTCCTTATCTTCCTTAAATTTTAAACATGGGTTACTTATATATTTTTAAATAAATTCCTAACAGTTGTTATAAAATTACTTTTTGCAAAGTTCAGCATTGAGCCTTTCAGATAAACTCTATGACTCTTTTTTTTTTTTTTCCCTGAGTGGGGATCACATTTTCATGTTTATTTCATGTCATAAATTTCAAGTAAAAGAGCTATTGTAGCAAATATCTACTGATTTTTTTCTCTTAGTGGTTATAATTAATGCTTTTGAGTGTTTATCTGTGTGTTCAATAACTTGTCTGGCATAAATCTGTGATATCTATTCTTCTGGCAGTGTGTAACTTCTAATTTCTCCTTTCAGTCTCCTTTAAACACGAGAAAATTTTTACTTTNGAGCTATTGTAGCAAATATCTACTGATTTTTTTCTCTTAGTGGTTATAATTAATGCTTTTGAGTGTTTATCTGTGTGTTCAATAACTTGTCTGGCATAAATCTGTGATATCTATTCTTCTGGCAGTGTGTAACTTCTAATTTCTCCTTTCAGTCTCCTTTAAACACGAGAAAATTTTTACTTTTGGATTTCTAGATATTACCTTGTGTCAATATGGCTTAATGGTAAGCAAATAATTGGCAAGAGGTTGGAGGCAAGCACCATGCCCCAGTAAAATTTTCACCTTTCAAAAATAGGTATGCGTGGGTTTGGGAACACATTCAAAATCAGTATATTTAAAACTTTTCCTCAACTCTTACTTTCAACAAGATTCTCCCAGGTCTGCTTTGCATGTGCACAAGTCCTCATAATCAAGCAGATATATGTGTAAAGGGCCCTTTTCAATCTTTACTGAGCTTGTGTACCTTCTTGAGCATGTATACATTCTTCCAGACTGACAAACACATATGGGAACTTATTAAACTTATCTCCCTTGTAAAACTGTTGAGTCCAACGATCTTCTGCTTGCCATAACCATGGTCATAACTTTAAGCTAGCTACATTGCCAACCTATACTTCTGACATTTAGATCACTCTTGTGCATGACAACATCCATGATAGAAAGGCTTTTTTTCCACCAAATCTAAATCATCCCAGCTCCCTCCAGAAACAAATATGCTGGAATTTTATTATTGTTGTTTTTGTAAGACTAAGATTTGTGTTTTCAATTTGTATAAATTTATCTATTATATATAATGTATGCTGCATATATAAATATATATATACATAAAACATACCTATATATATGTATCAGTTCAGTTCAGTGGCTCAATACTGTCCGACTTTTTGCAACCCCATGAATCACAGCACGCCAGGCCTCCCTGTCCATCACCAACTCCTGGAG